>CAUYLG010041833.1:0-105064 GCA_963573385.1 Cacajao melanocephalus
ACAAGAATCCTGTTCTCTCTCCCTCTTTTTCTTCCTCTTTCTTTCTCTCATACATTCTTTTTCTTTCTTTCTTTCACTCTCACTTTCTTTCCTCTCTTTTTCTTTCTTTCAAAAAATAAAAAAAAATAAAAAATAAATAAATAAAAATAAAAATAAATAAAAATAAAAAAAACAGGGAGCGTAAAAAAAAAGAAAATATATTTATTTCATAAAAAAAAATATTAACATTAACCAAATGTACTGAATTGAGAGATAAGGGAATATTAGTGAGGAGAAAAATTATAGTGGATTGCCATAAAAGAAAAAACCTCACACTAGGTAAGATACTCATTCCAAATGATTTGGGGAGGTTTGAAAATGAGAATAGAAAATACATAACAGAATAAAGAAACTAGTGCACAGATATATACCAAATATGTGCCATTGTCAGTATGTACTAGCTAATCCAGTCCGGTTATAATTGCACAGGAGAGGAAATAATCTAGCCTGGAGCAGAGCATCCATGATGAGGAGAAAGAGAAGTGGCCTGGCCTTTAAGGTGAGAATGGACTAGAGGTGCTTGAAAAGCAGAAAGAGAAAAGTAACCCTTACTTTCCCAAATAAGCTCTTACATAAAGTTATTTTAACAATATTATTCTAGAGGGGAAAAACTAGAGATAAATAATAAAAAGGCTTTAACAGGAACATGGGTATGAAATAATGAAATCCTAGATCAGCATGGCAGCATTGTAGACAGAGAGGAAAAGGTGAATCTGAGAGACACTTCCCTACAGGGAAAGAAGCTCTGGTAAAGATCTTATGCCCTATGCTTGTTGAAGAAGCTTTAAGTAGAAAGTGCACTTTGCGAACCAAATCTAAAACTCTGGGGAAAAATAGGTAATCAATCAATTTATAAGAAGATTTTATGTTTCACAGCATAGAAAAATATCCAGAACTACATCTTTGGCTTTCTTATAAATTCATAGATTACCCATTTTCCCCCAGAGTTTTGAATTTAACTCAGAAAGAATACTTTCTGTTTAAAAGCTTATTTTACAAGCAGAGAGTGAGAGGGAAAGAGAATTCTCTGACCTGGGAACAGGACTTGTTTGTTTTCAGACTTTTTGTTTTCACCTAGTTTCAGTAGTGAGAGTGCAATTACATTCAAATAGGAAAGAGAGGCTTGCAGTGTGATCAAATCCAGATTGAGAAAGGATCAGAGGTTCTAGGATTGACAGAAGGTTCTAACTGGCTTTTCACAGGGGATAAAAGATTGGAGTGTATGCCCTTCGTAAACTGAGGTGCCTGTCATTATTCAAAGGATTACTGGACTCTTCTTTCGGTAAAAAAAATTATGGGAGGCAATAAACTGTCTTTTCATTTTAACTTAAGTGAAGCAATTAAAAATAATGCCCTGATAATTTATAATTTTTCTAAGCACCTCCTTCTCACAATACCACATCCCTCCTCATCACATAGTTATGTTTTTTTTTTTTCAGAAACTAACCTATGTTGCTACATGTATCTGACCCAAAATATCTATATTGGATCTGACTGTTTTTAAAAATTCATCAAAAATATATTGTGACTCCCTCCATTCTTCAATACAAGTTGGTGTATTTATAAAGGGAGGATTATATCTTTTTCTTGAGTAATCCTCAAAAAAACTATTCAGTTTTATTATAATTCTCAGAGACAAACTGAATGCACCTACAGAATCATTAGCTCTAGAATAAAAGGTATAATGCTGGGTGGCAACCCTGTGCAATTTTAGATACCTGTGCTTGTATTATATATTTCATTGATTAACTTAAAGTTACTTGAAATATTTCCTTTGTTTATTTATTCACTCACGATTACCTGGACAAAATTTTATATACTTCTAACTTATTGCAGTATGATATAAAAGCCAAGTGTGCTAAGGGATTTTAATATTCTCAATTTTTTTTAAGCAAAGTTTAAAACTGGAGAACAGCATTGTCAGTGCATGTTTCCCTCCTTTGTTACGTCTGCCACCTGATTAAGCTATGCTAATGAGACAGTAGCTCCTATAAAATCAGCACTGGGCATCATTTGGCAATAAATGAAAACAAAAGTCTATCAATTTGGTACTTGTCAGTTTGCGTTCTTATAAACAACAAGAAGGAGTAAGAAGAGCAAAGGTGAAGAACTTGTAGTTTCAAGATTGTCTTAGTTGGGGTGTAATTTTGGAGCTCATTGGTAAGGTCAGCTGATGCAGGATTTCAAAGGCAATTAGAGTAAATCAAACTGCAGAACATCCCCGTGGGCTAGTTTGAAGATACCTTCTAAAGATGCTCTTTTTTCCCCCACTAACCCTGGTTGCTGCCACATCTAGCAGCTGCTTTCTTTTTGACAATTCGTCACTCCTGAAAAATGTTTGCAAGCAGTTTGGATAATTTCCAATTCATTCTTGCAGGAAATGAGGATTTGCTTCCTCACTTGGGATACCTGCTGCTAGGTTTATTCACTAATAAGCATGATAAATGTTTTAGCCTTTGATCAGTGCTAATTTAACAAGTAAGCTCCCCAGAAAAAAAAAGTCTTTGAGGCTCAGGGGCTCAAGACAGCACATGAGTTGGAAATATGATTGATTGTGTTGCTGTGAGAAATTTCCATAAAAAACTTTTATCAGACTGCTATGTTCTCAACAATTAAATCAAAAATGAAAGATAGTTACCCTCCAAAGAAGGACAGAGGCAGCCTACCAAACTTCCCAAGACATTATTTAAAAAAAAAAAAAACTAGTTCAGAATAATTTTCCAGAGAAATATCAGTTTTCTTTTTCATCAATTTCCATCTGCATTACTTTATCTATGTATTTTTCCTCATTCTAACCTATCATGTTCACACATGATTCTTTGTTCTCCCCCCTCGGTAGACCTACAAGTAATATTTAAAATAAACTGCAACATGAAATATATTATGAAAATTGAACAAATCACATGGAATATAAATGGATGCTTTGCTGTCACGAGTTTAGGATTTACTACTGCAGAAAGGAGTTGGACAAAATTAAGTGCCTAAATAATGGAAGTTTCTGGAATTTGTTAATTGAAGAGTAGTTTACATATCCATTCACAGAAGGAGACACCAGCAGTAAGCAAACGTAGAGAAGGTCAAGTTCCCCTGGTTCCATATCAAATTTTGAATGTATATGACTGTATGACATATGACCTAGTATATGACTGAGTTTTTTTCGTGGTAAAAAGAGATTTTGTCTGCAGGCTACCTTGAAGAAGTAATACTGGGACTGTTTACCTTAAATCAGTTCTTACTACATGAAACGTTGCACTTCCAATTAACATTTCAAAGTACTTAACTTACATAAAAGAAAGATGCACAAACAAATGAATCATTCCCTTAACATTTAATGCACTTAACAAAATATTGTCCCTGGAAGAAGTAGGCACATGGATATAAATGTGGGTAGAAAATTATTATTACTAGCCATCAGTAATAATAATTTTCTGTGATTATGCTTTACACTACAGAGTGACAAAGTGCAGAAGTAATGCCATTTTAAAAGAAGAATCTGAAAAGAAAAGACTAGAAAAAAAACTTCAACCATGATTCAATGGTATGAGGAGAGCTAAAAATATTAAGACAAGACAGATACCGGTTACTATATGTGGACACAAGCATATGTACTAAAAGTCTAACAACATAGAAGAATACTGGTTCTCTTGTGCTATAAAGGAGGGAAGTAGGCGAATGGGATAGGGGAGTTGTATAAATGAGTCTCTGTTCGTATCTGTTATTTTATTTTCAGAAAAATAATCAGAACACTTAACTTCTGTAAATTTTAATTGCAGTCATACAAGTATTCATTAAATTTGTTTCTAAACTTTTTTTGTGGGTTTAAAATATTCTATAATAAAATATATCAAATGTTTATTATACTTTACATAACAATTACTTTTAATTATGAAAAGAAAATGCTGGAGAAATGTTAGAGGAAATGCTCAAAAGTTCTTATTTATTTGATTGACTTGGCAATATTTAACTTTTTTCCCTATTTGTGAGAAGGAGAATATGTTGTTCAGGGTTTCTAAGAAGTTTAAAACAACTATAATTTTTTTGATGATAAGCTCACCCTAAAATGTTGTGTTTTTTATTTTATTTTATTTTTTTAATCTATTTTTTTGAAACAGAGTCTCACTTTATTGCCCAGGCTGTAGTGCAATGGCATGAGCTCAGCTCACTGCAACCTCTGCCTCCTGGATTCAAGTGATTCTCCTGCCTCAGCCTCCCATGTAGCTGGAACTACAGGTGCCCATCAATATGCCCAACTAAATTTTGTATTTTTAGTAGAGACAAGGTTTCACCATATTGGCTGGGCTGGTCTGTAAATTTGACATTATATTATATGATATGATAAGAAATGTTTGAGAAACTAGAAGTATCTAGCTTGGAATGAAAAATATAGTTTTGGGGGGAGATCAGGCTTCTAAAAGTTGTCATAAAATACATGAGGATTTGACATGTAGAAGAGTGAGTAGAATAATTTTAAGTAAAGCCTAAGTAAAAACTTAACACCAGCCAGTGGAAATTATAATCAGATATATTTTGGTTATTGGTTAAAATCGTAAGATCATTCTAGCTATTCAGTAATAAGATAGGCTACCTTATGAATTAGTGAGCTGTTAGAAAGATTCAATTGTACAGCACTTTTCATTCTATGACTTCATGCTTACTATTTTGAAATGCACATATTTTTCTATGCTTGTGATTTGATTATTATAAACTTAACAGTTAAATAGTTTGTCTTATAGGATTATGTGCTAAATGTTCTTATAGTTTCTACTACACCCATCATCTCCTTATAAATAAACTGGGCTACTCACAGCTTATGTGGAAAGGAGAGCCTGTGAGATACCATTTGAAAATATACCACTAACAATCACTAATGGGATCAGACTCAGGCAGATAAACCAATGCCCCTACAAACTATTCTAGAAAAAAAATCTGGAATAACTTGGGCCAATAAGATGCTCGTTACTCTGAATATAATGTGGAAAATATGCAAAATATTGATTCATTAACACCCAGAGAAGCTACAGGTCAACAAAATAAGGTGATGTTGTAGCGCAGCATCAGTGAGCAATCTGTTTCACTCCGTAACAACGAGGATACGAACAATGCAACCCAACTGGCTGAAAAGACCAGCAATCCTTGCTGTGGATGGTTCCCATATGCATGAATATTAGTTACCATGGTTTAGGTAAATAACACCAGTCCCCCTGCAACATGGTTTAAATTTTGGTTACCAGAGTTTCTTAACTGTGAATAACTATATACAGTACGAATTTCTACTTACAAAAGCATGCCTATCTACAAATCCCTACATAAAGGACAGACGTACATCATGACTAGTGTCCGATCTTGTCACTTTTCAATGTCAGTGATTGGTCACTGGGCATAGCTTTCTGTTCACACACAGACAGCAACGTTCATAGTGTGTTTGTTACCTCCTTGTCTCCCAAGGATACATACAAGCGATGTTTTACAGAAATGGATGAGCAAATGAAGATGAAAGTAAAGCAAAAGAACTGAAAAGTAATAATCTCAGGAGTAAAATTTAACTGAACCATAAATGGAGTTATAGAACAAATATATTTCAGCTGATGGCCAGAATGTTGACACTGCAGTCCTTCAGAAGATGTTGAACATATAGCCAGAGGAACTTAGGGAAGGTGAAATTATTGACATAAATGAGAAAAGAGGTTGTGAAGAAAAGAATGAAGATGTCTCAGGAAAAGGAGCCCTAGCCAAAGGAACTCTCAGAAATATTTCCTGAAAATGAGTAAAGGAAGAGATAGAGGTAGCTGATCCAAACTTTAAAAAGAAGCGTGACAATTCACCAAGACATAAAAAAGATGCTTGCTTCCTATAGTAAGTAATGTGTCAAGCAGGCAAGCACTCAAACCACTCCAAATAAGTACTTTGCAAAGAAATAAACCATTTTCATTCTCAATTTTTCAATGTTTTCAATAATAGTGTGGGAAATAAATATTAGTTTTACCTTTTAAAAAATGCCCCTATACATGAATAGTCAACGGTAAGGGATTTTTCAATATTTTTGAAACTTTTTATAAAAAGTTTCAGAAAGATAAACTTTTATAAAAGTTTCAGAAAGATAATAACTTTCTCCAGTCATAATTAAGATTTCTTTGCATGGTTTCAGCTTGAACAGTCATTAGTACTGTGCAACACCAGTGTGCAAAGTGAGGATGGCATGTGCAGTGTAGATTAAGTGTAAATGAGAAATGAAGGAGTAAAAACCAAGGGATAATCAATGCAGAACTTCTTGCCCATACATTTTGAAGGAAGTTTGGAATCCAGCTCACCATAGTGAAAACTTAAAAAAAAAAAGGTTATGTACTTTCAGAGTTACATCTAAGAATTCAAATTTGCAAACAAAAAAATGTTATATTGGTAAAGAAGGATTTTGTAATTAAGGATTGCAAACTTGAGACTTATTTATGAACGTTGTCCATGGCCCCTCAACCCCATGAGAATTCATAGACACATTAGAAAATTGGGTACAGCGGAATTAGTTACCTGTGAGACAAGAATGACATTGTCCAGAAATGGTCAAGGAACCTTGCTGAACCAGACTGTGCCATATTCCAGAAAAGGATATTGCCAGAAGAAAAAAATTCTCAATTATTTATGTTTCCTTCAGGTTTCTTTTTTTCAATAACATACTTGTGAAGATGCTGTTTCAGCTTTTTACCTTGCTTTCTTTTTGAACTAATTTACAAAATGAAGTTGATTCATATCAGAAATGTCTTTGTCAGTGCCAAGCTGTCAGTGCACCTAAAAAAGCTTCTTAGTGAAGGAAAAAAAATCTGAAGTAGAAATAGCTTTGAACTGCAATGCAGGGAACCAAGTCCCAGCCTAGCTTAATAGCTATGCCACTCTGAGCAAGACACCTGCCTTATGCCCTTAGTGTCCTCATCTCTACATTGAGGGGTCAGTTAAGACTTGCCCTACCATTGTACATTGTGTGATAATGCAGGACATTTAATACTGGACAAATGACGAACCATCATTTTCACAAACCAGAATTCTATGTGCAATAGTTCTATTAGGGATACTATTAGTCCTTCCATTAAAGTGTTGTTAGCAAGATGTTGTAATTTGGCTGACTCAATAAGTGAGTTCATTTATAGAGTAATATCAAGACTTTAAATATACAAAATCACATTACTTTACAAATTCTTGTAAGGATATGCTACACACCTGCATGTTCCAAACATTTTCGGCTTATAGATGAATTCCCTGAGGAACATGTAATTAAATGAGGTAATGATGATGGTACATATTTTCATTTTTAAAATAATTTTTAAAGTATATTCATTAAAATAGCACAATTCACTATTAACCTCATGAAAAGTTTCTTAGGTTGATCTGAAAGAGGCAAATTAAAAGTCTAGTAAAATACTGTTTCTCGTCATTAAATGATGCACAAAAATCCAAAAGTTTGGGACATGAATGTATTGCTGATAGGAATGCAAGGTGATACAACCACTATTGATTGCAATTTGGTAATATCTAAAATAAAATTTATATGCATTTACAGTTTGATTTAGCAACCTGAGCTCAAGAAATCTATCCCAAAGCTACAGTGGCAAAAGTATGAAGTGATATATCTAGAAGAAATTGCAGCAATTGTTTTACTAGAAAAACAACAATAATTTCCCAAATGCCCATCATTACAGGAGTGGCTGAGTCAACAATTTTATATTCACTAGAAAGTACTGTCTAGGACTCTGTGCCTGCAGATAGCAATGAGTATCTCTATACATGACTGTAGAATCATCTACAAGATACATAGTTCAGTGAAAATATAAGCTGCCAAACTCTTCATTCTGTGCAATCTTTTATGGAAGAAAATGACTATATTAACACATATAGTTCATTATATTAAGAAAAAAAACTGAAAGTTTTTTTTTTCTCACCAAAAATAATAGAAGTGATTACTTGAAGGGAGATGCAGAAAATAGAGTTGAATACTAGATTCCTTTGTATTTGTTGAGTTTGAAATTTCTTGCTTTCGAATTGATTGCTTTTAAAAATTTAGCTTTGGGACTATATAAGTCTCATGGTTGTAAGACAAAATTCCGTTAGAGTGAATAACTTAGTTCCCAAAACTGATAATTGAGCGACTGACTTAACTAAACCCAGAAGAATCATTTCAAATAACACTTAAATTTGAATGTTAACTAAACACCTATAATTGAGTATGTTCTAAGGTCAAAGGAATTACAAAGGCACATTAAACTCTTCTTCATAACTAAGTAGTTAGTAAATGTTAGCCATTGTTAGCAAGTATTAGTAATAATAGTAACAGTACCAATATACTAGTATTCTGAACTAATAATAATAAAAGGAAATGAGTAACTATGCTAGTTCTGTTTAAAACAAAGGTTTTAGTGTGAGAGATAATGGACACAAATATAAGATTAAAAATTTAAGTGAGAACCCTATAATCATAAATTTGAATTGGGAATGACCATATTTCCAAGAGTGGAAAATGTCTAGGCATAATTATAAACATGACTGTCTCAGTGTCTTGGTCCTAATATATTCCACTAAAGGAAACAAAGGCTACTTGGAAAATTGGCTAATTTCAGATCTTAGGTAGCAAATGTACAAGATAACCTTGGAACATCATATTTTACAAGAAGCAAAGAGGCTATTGAAAACTACTGGGATCATGTGAAAAATGATGCAAAAGCAAGCTAGGAAGTGCTCTTACTGGCCAAAGTCAGGAAAATGTGCATTATTACATATTGCATTAGGCATACTATTATTTAAAAACTAATATGAAGGAAAGAATGCAGTAACAATTAATTCTTTCTTATTTATTGATAAGCAATCCTTTTCAAAACTTCAGTGTATTATTTTCAGAAAAGTGTCTTCAAATAGGAGCTTGAAACCTATGCGGTTATTTTATTTAGAAACACTGCATAAAAATTACAAACATCACCAAATCTTAAACGTACAATGGGCGCTTTCCAAGCAACATGTCATGGGAGATGAAAATAATTTTGCCAAATTTTTAATACTATAAAGGATTATTTTAATCTAAATTTAACATTCTTATTACCTATAACTGAAACTTTATATAGCATTTCATATAATTATTTATTAAAAAATTGTATTTTTATACAATGTATTTCAACAAACCAAAGTATTTTAATTAACAAAAAATAACTTTTACTATATGTATGTTATAAACATTATTAAAGAATGAGGTCCTGTGAACTTCTGCATGCATATTTCTATTTTTAAAATAAATTTACTTATAGATCATGTATCAGGCCAAAAAAATGTATATTTTTTAATTCTTATAGAATTTTGTGGCATTATATATAACTTGAAAAGGAAACTACAAGTCAAAAAATATCATTACAAAGAATTTAGTCTTTATGAATATGAAAGAGAAGGAAAGAATTAGAAATGATAATGTCATACCTTGTTATTTTCAACATCATATTAACTTTGGATAAGTTTGTATATTTATTCATTGTAAATTGATGCTTTTTTCTTTAGGTATGGAAAATACATAGATCTATTAATGTAAATTATTTTTAAATATATAAATAAATACATGTAATTATATCCTACAGTACATTTATCGAATTTAAAGGAATTTGAATTAACAAGAATTCTCATTTAACACTTGCACTTTCTATAGGCCTTTCGAAATTGTAATGGAACAGCTGAAGACCTAAAGTCTAGAGCCATGATGCAGGTCTTCTTGCTACTGAAGAGTGGCATACATTGCGTTAAATTCTTTTAAGAGACTCATGAATTGCTCTTTTGTAGCAGTGATAATATCTGGTATCATATCCCATATTATGTTAACTTATTGATCAAATTATTTTATTTATACTGCTTTCATTTATTTATTTTAAGTGTTTTGTTTTATTTTTATTGAATACTAAAGTATACATTATGTATAACATACCTGTATTGTTTGTGAGGCTGGCTTTATGTGCCATGATCAAGGAGCTTTAAACTAGCTGATAGGCAGGCAGATTATTACAAAATTATTGAGAGGAAAATTATTTATTTGAAGCATGATAACAGCTGCTATTAATTTCTAAATTGTTCTCATGTATGTTGCTTAGTATAATCAATGTCAATTTGTGAGTTCTGGAACACATTAAAAATAGTCTTCATTGAAATAGACTATAGCTATATTTTTCTTTACCAGAATATGTGGTCATAGATTTTTTCAGGAACAAATGATCTTTCGAAATAGGAGAAGAATTAATAGTTTAATAGGATTGACAGAAGAAACTGTTCTTTTAGGGACATCGGAAATATTTTCTTGGCCAGATTGGCTTTGAGTCTTAAATTTCAACCACAAAGTTTGGGTCCTTTTAAATGTTTTTATCATTTGATTTGGAAACAATTTCAAATTTCAAATGTGTGGATTTATCATTTGCTTTCTCTATCTCACTCTCTGGCTATCTCTTTCTCAAATAAATATATAGAATATGTAAAACATATAAAATACACAAGTTAAAATAATAAGTATTTTCATTAGACCTACTTGAAACAATTTGCATTCTTCAGCATTTCTTAAAAATATTTTCATATTACCTCAATCTAATTATCAACTTCAGTAAATTTAAAATTGATATATAACACTTACTAATGTACCATTTTTGTCACAATTTGTCAGTTGACCCAATATTTAGTTTAACGCATCAGCTATTGCATTCAGTTGTAACATCTTTGCTCTTTGTCCATTTTATATTATTGTCTCTTAATATTTAAATATCTCCTGAAAGACATAGCATTAAAATAATTGTTACACTCTGCATTACTAATAAAACAAAGAAAAACAACAAATTGAGAAAACAAACACTTGTATAGTGTTTCCATAGAAGAGAGTACTTCTCTCTTATCTTTTTTCATCATTTCTCCCCAAACTTTATTATTTTTCTTTTCTTTTTTCCTTTTATTCTAGAGATGTGGTTTCGCCATGTTGGCTAGGCTGGTCTCGCACTGCTGACCTCAAGTGATCCACCCACCTCGGCATCCCAAAGTGCTGGGATCACAGGCGTGAGCCACTGTGCCTGCCCCCCACCAAACTTCTTAAAAGTATACTCTACATGTCCTCTTTTTGGCTACAAATACTTTAACTTTCTATCATCTGTCTTCTGGCATCACTACTCTGAAAAAGTCTACTATGACTTTAGAAATCCAATGAACTTTTTGTACTCTAACTCCTTCTCATCCTTTCTTAATAATTTTTTTCTTTACTTACTACCCTCTTGATACTAGAACCTATCTCGTACTTGGCTCCATTGACCCTGGGTTCTTCTATTTTCTTTACCTTTTTGGTCAGCTTTTATCTATCTCATTTCCTGCTTCATATTTTTTTAGTGTCTTAAAAATAAAAGCTTTCTAAACATTCATCTTCAGCACTCTTCAAACCCATGCACTCAACAATTATTATGTTAAGAAAATCCACAGATATCACAAATCTAATTCACCTGTTTCATCATCCCTCTTTCAATTTGTTGTCCAATTGGCACTTCAAATTTGTTATCTAAATGTTACTCATAGCCTACCTTGCCAAACTGACTTCACTCCTGTGTTTCTTGTAAAAGTTTTACTTAGTTTCAAATATATGTGTGACTCTCCCATCTCTCTTGCCCTCTATCATCAGCCAGACTTCCCATTTCTAGTTGTTCTATCTTGTTAATACTTCTTAAATCCATTTTCACCATTCAAACCAACATTACCTAAATTCCAGTCCTATGTATCTTTCAACTTCTTCAACTGATTTCCGTCAATCAATTTCTCTTTTCATTCTAATTAGACTATTTCTCCATCATAATTTCTAATTTTAATTACAAGATTCTTTTACAAGGACATTGCTAAAAAATACTTCTGATTATTTAATTTTCTAATAAAAAAACTAAATGTATTTTTTATAGGGAATAAAGTACAAAGTCTTTTACCAGACCATTACATTTATCAATGATATTGACTCCAAATACTTTTTCAAACTCTTTATCTTTTAGTATTTCATAATGTCATCTACCAGGCCATTAAGTTTATCAATGATATTGGCTCCAAATACTTTTTCAAACTCTTTTTTTTTTTAGTATTTCATAATGTACTCCAGGATGTTTTTGCATCTTGTGTCTTACTTTATGTCTTCTTTCTCTTTTGCCCACAGTTTTGCATGATTCAAAGCCCAAAGCAAATGTCTCCTTAGTCAAGAAATTTTCTTGAAGTTACCATATGGAATTAACCTCTCCATCCTGTGTGACTCCATTTAAATGACATATATATACATATTACAGTCTAGGAGATTATATATATATATATATATACACACACACACAGACACAAACAGATATATGCACAGAAATACATATATATGCATATGTTAATATACATATACCTATATATGTATGTATGTATGTATGTGTATTTGTGTGCATGTGTGTAAAATCTCCTAGACTATAACATTCTAGTAGTTCATTAAACCTCTAGTCTGATTCTTCTTTGTATCAAAAAATTCCTTGCATTCAATAGGTGCTTGATAAATGCTTGTTTCTTAAATGATTGTGCTAATAAAGTGGAGAAAATATTAGCCAGACAATGAGCATTTAGGCTACAAAGTATTTGTTATGCAAGGATTTTAGTTTTAAAATGATTTATTGTAGTAAGATTTGACATTTCCAACAAATAAGTATTACTACAATTTATCTCTGAATTGCAATAGCTTTCCAGTTGCTAGAGGGCTGAACTTATTTAACTAACAGAGTTCTCAGTGTAAGCCCTCCACACTTCCAGTGAACAGAAGTAGAAAGGCATCAGCAGTTTATTACATGAACACTTTCACTCATGTCCTGGGATCCTCCTGAGAAGCTCAGCATCAAGGTGGCTGATCCTGTTGTAAGGGCTTATTGACGCCAGATGCTGCAATTGAGATGAGTTTCCAAAGGTTAATGAATGATATGTATAACTAAAAATAGCAACATGTTTTCCTTCCGCAAACATTTTTTTTCTGTAGTAGAGAGACTGCAGATCCATACTTCCCAGTGGAGTTCCTCTGTGAAGGAACCTTCCCTAAAAGTTCACCTCTAGGGAGGTTTTTGAGTCATCAAGTAGTTGATAAGAAGTGAGTGCAATGTAATGACTATAATTTTCTGATGGTGACAATAGTAAAGATTTTATATCTAGAGATCTTTATTCATTCTAGAAATGCTTCAGGGCTCATCTTACATAGTTCAAGTTCTTTGATTATACTCCATCACTTCTCAGATTGTTTTATATTGAGGATAAGTGTGAGATACAATGATTCTCAAAACTTGTAGTGCATCAGAATCACCAAAAGCCCTGGAAGGCTTGTAAAAATGCTGCAGGTTTGGAGACAGGAGGCCAAGGTAGGAGGCACTCCCAGAGTTTTTGATTCTGTAGGTTTTTGATGAAATCTGAGAATTTGCATTTGGTGGAATCCAGTAATTTGCATTTCAGCAAGCTCTCAGGTGACATTAATGCTGCTGGCCCAGGAACCACACTTTAAGAATATCATTGCTCCAGTTTCCTTGCCTCAGACTTGGCTGCAGATTGGAACTGCCTAGAGAGTTTTAACATTACTACCACTACCATCACTGTTGGAAACAAATGCTCAGTGCTGCAAAGAACTAGCATTCAGACAAAAAGTTTTCTCAGCAAGGTAACTTCTGCAGAAGGGTGCTGCCTGTGTCAGTCATGATTGCAAGAGCACACTGAACAAAGGAGAGAAGGGGTTTTTATCCCTAATGCAGTTCCTGTCCCTGTGTCCTTCCCCTCTTTGCTAGGATTGGACTGCACAATCTAAGCTGATCCTGGATGGCTGAGGCTTAAACTTTTCTAAATATGGTTAGTGTGCAGTTTGTAAGAGAAGGAGGGGCTGGGAGTGGTATGTCCATTATTGTACAAGGCATGTCTGGACATGTCTGGGCATGTTAGGGCATGTTAGGGCATGACTAGAGTGGGAGGGTGTTTTGTAGGCTGGAAACGAGAGTACAGGGAGGTTGGGCTTTTGAGCAAAGGATAAGAACATTACACAATTAAACCTTTTGAAGAGGAACTCATTATTCCTAACAATCACCCTGGAATTTCTGATTTAATCAGTAGAGAGTGTGACCTTGTCATAGGGATTTTTAATGCAGGTAACTCAAAGTTGAAGGTATAATCCACTGCACTAGTTTCCTGTGAGAGGTTATTTTAGATAGAGGTAAAGAATTCAACCTTCAGACTTAAACACAAAGGACAGAATATGAATAGGAGAGACAAGAAGAATGCTGAAATGGCAGCTTATTGCTATTCCACCTCGGTAAAGCCCCTTCTGGGGCAATAAAGACCCCAGAAAGAAAGGTACACTAGCCATTTAGAATGACTACTGCCAACATTTTTTCTTCTTTACAGCATCTAGTAAAACCAAGCAAGTACTCACTGTCTGAGCAGGAATTCCTAGAACCAAGTTAATTAAGGGCAGTAATTCTCTTACCTGGAGAGATTGCTAAAATTAGAATATTGGGTCATATCTGCAGAGTTCCTAGGGGATGAGGCTGATGGAACTTATTTTTATTTCTAAGAAGTTCTCAGGTAATGTTGATGCTGCTGGTCAGGGACAACACTGAGAATTACTCCCGGGAATGAGGATTTCAGCAAGACTTGCAACATAGAGATAGTTCTAGATTTGTCAAACAACCAGACAAGTTATCTTGGAGATCTCACCCAATTAGTTCCATGTTAAGCAGAGTTAATTAGTGAAATTCATGGGGATGTACATAGGTATGATAAAGACAGTATTTATTTACTAATTCTGTATTAACTTAGGTTGAGTTTATTAAAGGCTTACTATTATGTAGCACATACTAAAGTTTTTCTTTTAAATTATTGAAAGAAAAGAGTGTCAAATACACAATATATAATGATTGAATTAATTCTAATGTAACTCTTCAAAGATGATATGGATTCCTAGCCAAGGGGAGAGAAGGTATCTTCCTTCCTTCCTTCCTTCCTTCCTTCCTTCCTTCCTTCCTTCTTTTCTTCTTTCCTTCTTTCCTTCTTTCCTTCTTTCTTTCCTTCTTTCTTTCTTTCCTTCTTTCTTTCTTTCCTTCTTTCTTTCTTCTTTCTTTCTAGATGAAGTCTCTCTCCGTCACCCAGGATGGAGTGCAATGATGTGATCTCAGCTCACTGCACCCTCTGCCTCCCTGGTTCTAACGATTCTCTGCCTAAGCCTCCAGAGTAGCTGGGATTACAGGCACACACCACCACAGCTAGCTAATATTTGTATTTTAGTAGAAACGGGGTTTCACCATGTTGGCCAGGCTGGTCTCAAACTCCTGACATCAGGGTGATTCAGCCACCTCAGCCACCCAAAGTGCTGAGATTACAGGCATGACCCACTGTGCCAGCTTTATCTATTGATCTTTATTCCTGCAATGCTACCAAATCAGCAATTGATCATATTGGACATCTAATACTGATATATTTTCTTAATAAATATATGCTGAAACCCTTGAGTGTCCCCATGTTTGAGAATTACTCTCTAGCACATAGTTTACTCACTCTTCAATGATCCAGACACTAAGTTAGGCATTAATAATAGAATAGTCAATTAAAAATAAAAGATATTATGCCTATTTTCATGGAGAGTAATGAAAAATATAGACATTAGTCAACTAATTCATTACAGATATTATTACAAAGTGGGATACTACAATAAGAACATTTTATTTTTCAAAGTGTGCCTGTTATATAAGGATGGGGAGTATTTGAAAAGAAGTCTGGTTTTATATGCTCAAAACCACATTGTGCTATCAAACTAAAGAACGTTAGGTAGATAAACACACGCAGAGAGGCACACTTTCAGCCTGACTGGCTTCAGTATAATTGGCCAAGAAAATTCAAATCCATGACTCATGAAAATACACATCAGTATGTGTCACTAATCTTTAGAGAATATTGCTTGTGATTATATCTATGGACGTTAAAGTCGCATATGCCAAAGAACTGCTGAGTTTGGCCAAACTTATTTTTAAAGACATATTGGCAATCTTAGTTAAAATTGACTTTTATTGTTGAGAAATCACAAGCCATTTCTTCTGATTCAAAATAAATGTATGTAACAGTGACCTTTTAGCAGGAATATTGACTAATTTAGGTTAAATCATATTTGTCCAGTAGATTATATTCATATTTATATTTTAAATATATCCTAGGGTCCTAAGAAATGTGTTGTCAAATAATTCATTACTGTAAACAGAAATGTCTTTTGAATAGGTAATATGTAATAAGACAGCAGTTCTATGTTTTTATTCGCCCTTTCCCATGCACTTACTTTATACATAGTGAACTTTTTATGAATTATAACACATACTGAGAATGGCACACATTTTAAATTTATAGAGTAAGTAATTTTCACAAATTAAACAGACCAGTTTGAAGAGTTTTACATGGTAATGTGAAGGTCTCCCTTTTCATTTGTACCAATTTACACTGCTCATAGCAACAGAGGACAGTTTCAGTGGCTTTATTTCCTTGCTAATATTTATTATTTTCTTTCATATTAGGGATTCTCATAAAGTATAGCAGCATTGAATTGTGGTTTGAATTTGTAGTTCCCTGATGACTAATAGAATGAAATACGCTTTCAAGTGTATTGGCTTTTGGATATTCTCTTTTGTGAAGTATTTGGTGTAGTCTTTTTACTTACTGATTGGTAAGAGTTTAGTAAGTGGTATGGTACAAGTACTTTGTCACCTCCGTGTATTGCAAGTATTTTCTCCCATTCTGCAGGGTGTCTTTTCACTATGGTAACTTTGTCTTCTTGGCTATATATCCTCCATTCTGCTTTTCAGACTCTTGATTACTCCTTAGCATGCTTTTCTTTTCTTTGCTTTTTTCTGAGATGGAGTCTCGCTCTGTTACCTAGACTGGAGGGCAATGGCACAATCACAGCTCACTGCAACCTCCATCTCCCGGACTCAAGCAATTCTCCTGCCCCAGCCTCCTAAGTAGCTGGGATTACAGTCACACACCACCATACCCAGCTAATTTTTGTATTTTTAGTAGAGACAGGTTTCCCCATGTTTGCCAGGATGACTTCGATCTCCTGACCTCATGATCTGCCTGCCTCAGCCTCCCAAAGTGCTGGGATTACAGGCATGAGCCACTGCACTCGGCCTCCTAGTACGCTTTCTGGATATCACCTCAAGCAGCTTCAAAATCTGAAAAATGCATTGAGGAAAAACACTGCTGTTTGTGCCCCTGAGTTACCAATTTTATCACTCCAGCCCCATTAACCTGCCAACATATTGTAGTTCCCTCTACCTCAAACCCTAGCCGTAGCTCTCTCTCTCTGTTTAGCGTAAGCCTCTGCTTTTCTTTACTTGAGCAGCCTTTTGATGCCATTAAATGTAAACAAAATTTCCCCAGCTATTCTATTTGTTCTCGGTGGGGCTGTTAATTGTTAAGAAGTCACACACCTAATTGGAAGTTTAATCTGTACCACAAACCAGATTTCATTTATAAAGCACCTCAAATCCTGATTAAAAAAATAAGTAAACGTGAGAGACTAGGATTACTGACTCAACTTCTGACTTGAAAATGACACAAGGTGACTCACCTAAACTGGACATTAATAGTCAAGAATAAAGATGATAATTTGAAAAAGAAACTTTTAGAAATTAAACTTGGAGTGTTTATTTTTGTTTTTGTTTCTGTTTGTGATATGCTATGTGTTTTTGAGAAAAAGCAAAACAAAGCAGCCACCTAGAAGCCAAGAGACTAAGTTTTCAGAGCCTGTCGTGTTCATGATAAGCTGTTATTTTATCTCCCTGGGACTTCATCTTTTTGATATATAAAATGAGAACTTGAAGTTAACTCATGGAGAGTCTTTTTTTTTTTTTTTTTTTTTGCCTTTGAAAATTGGTTTCGGCAATCTTTCCTTTTCAACTTATTTTTGAGTCTAGAGAACTGAACTTAAAATATTAGTTGTGACTTTGGACCAAAGAAGAGGCAAACAGAGAGTATTTACTCTTCATATTCACTCATGGTTTGATATGACAGACAATGTGGTAATTTACTGGGGACACCGCATAATAGCTAAGGGTGATGACTCTGAAGCCATACTGTCTAGGCTCGAAACTGTCCAGGTTCAAATCCCAGCTTCAACACTTATTAGATGGGTGGTCATGAGCCAGTGACTTGACTCTGTTAATATTTAATATGAGCATTTGACAAGTTAAATTTATAAAATACCTGGAAGTATGTCTGGCAAATAGTAATTAATATAAAAGTTTTATAAAGAGAGAAAGAACTACAAATACACACTTTTTTTACAAGATAAAATCCACATGAAAATATCTTCTTGGCCTTATTTTTAATTGGAATTTAATAAATACTTGCTCTTAGTGGAAAGTTCTTCTTTATTTTCTGAGAAAATTGAACATGACCATGAGATTGCATTTCTACTTAAAGGAGCTTCACTACATATGCATAGCTGGCTTAAAATGTTCATTTTTCTTCAGTAAGCTTTGTTTTCTTAGTTCAGAATATGTCTTTATTGGAGTCTAAATGTCAAAGAAAAAGCAAAATAAAATCGTCATTCTTCTGAATCTTCTGCTCTCAATACTTGGTAATCCTGAAATAATTTCCCCTCCCACCCCAGGGGAGAATAAAAAGTTTAGAGAGCTACTTTCATTATTTTTTTTTTCACATCTCCCTTTCTATCTTTTTTCAAGCCCCAGTCAGGCTCCTAAACTAAAATCCAGAAATACATCAAGAAAGGCAGATCTGATGTTGGGAATAAGAAGAAGCCCTAAATCCTAACATCTATCCTCACTTCAAAATCCCCTGCAACGTTTCCCTTATCACTTGGTCTTCTTTAGTCCCTTGAAGAATTTGGCTTCACAGTCTGAAGAATAATATCGAAGGAATTGAGAAAGTTTTAGGTAGAATCGAAGTCCAGTCTGTGTCATCTGAAATACCATGTTAGAAGCAAAAGCACTTTATTTGAAATTACACTTTAGACATTGTTTTCAAAGTAGCAGATTACTGAAAACTGTTAAGTTTTTTATAGTTGTTTTTCCATTTTCTAGATTTATTTTAAAATTTACCATAGGCAGCCTCAAGAGGTAGATTGCGATGTTATTCACATGAACTTTTTAATCGCAGGAGTTAGATGGTTTGTCAGACTAACTTACTGTTTCCTAGTTTTTCTCTTTTGAGTCCTGTTCTACAGAAATCCAGGATTTTCTTTACCATGTTTCTTATAGTGCATTCTCATATCCTCGGTCCCCAGTTTTGCTTTGAGCATCAGCCTGGAGTTTTTAATTTAAAACCCAATATGCGCTACACTTTCAGGAAAGATGCTGAAGTTTACATTTTCACATATATTATTGAATTTGAATGAAGATATTTTTGAGATCCAAGGTAACAGGCTTTTGCCTAGAATTTGATCAGATTGCACACAATCCACATTAACTTTTGTTCTTTTTTTGATCAAGATTAAAATCTGAAAAACATGGTCCTTCTGAGGAATATGTGCAGGAGGTGAATTGAACACATATTGTGAAATGGCTAAGAATACTGGGATGTTGGGCCTATATAAAAGAAAATATTCATGAGGAAGCTGCAGTAAGATTGATACTTCACCTAGGTCTCCCAGGATCATTTTTACCATTATTTTGTGCACTCTCATCCTTCATCTTCTGTATGGTTTTGCTTTTTAGTAACCAATACCTGTTGCATTTTTTTTAGACAATGGCCCTTGAGCTACTGGAATAAAGTTGCCCTTTTCCCCTTAGGTATAGAGGGTCTCAGGTGCTCTGGGAATCTTATCCCCCAGTGTGTTGGCTGTTACCCAAATTACTGACATATTTAGGGTCAAGAGAGCTCAGCTGACTTTTTTCAGGATATATAACTCTTAGTGTAAGTTATTCTCTAGAGATGCCACGTAGAATAAAGCTGAAGCTCACCCCTTTAGAAGACCTTGCATGAGAGCTCGCCCTTGAATTGCTTAATACCTGCCTTGTTCAACTTTTATCCCTCATTTTTGTCATTCTTTCCTGGATTCCTCCCTTAAGATTACTCCCTTACTAAATCACTTGCAAACACATCTTCCTATTACAGAGTGCTTCCAGTTTACTCCATCTACGACACAGGACAAGATGATGTAAATTATCCATTAAATCATTCACATACATTCATGCTACAAATATTTACATTAAGAGCTTTCTGTGTGCCAAGCACCGTGCAGTACTGAAAAAGTAATGGAAAGTCAGGAAACTGGAAAAGACAGAAAGTCAATAACTGCACGTGTAATTAGTTGGTTGCTAATTATGACAAATGTTATGAAACAGAAAAGATAGGCTTTCTGTCATTCATCAGAGAGAAAGAGTTTACACCTATCCTAAATGGCTTCAGTGGAAAGATCTGGAGGAAATGGATGGAAGTTACAAAAAAGTTAATTTTAGGTGAATGTAAGAAGAAAATTTTAGCAATCAGTCCCATCTAGAGTTTTCTATTTGTTTGTTTTGTTTTGTTTCAGAATGCTCCTATGAGAGATGAGAAATCTCCATCATTGGAGGTATTTTTGATTAAGCCTTAACATCATTTATTATGTCCCTGAGAATCAAGCTTAGGTTGGACTGGATGAATTAGATGAAACTGTAAAGTCTACAAATCTACTTATTATGCTGACGCTGTTTAGTATATCAGAGGAGAACAAGAGAATAGTTCAGAAGGCACTAACGGATTTTAGTCTGCAGTCTTAAAGTAAATGTCAGAGGGAAGTTTAGTAAAATAATTAACTGGTTGACATAAAAGATTAACAATTTTGTCATAACCTTTGCCAAACTAAAAAAAAATAACTCCGCCATCATATTTGACGTGCTTATAAAATAAAAATAAAAATAAAACCAAAACCTGTACTTATTTGTAGAATTAATTTCCCTTCATTCAAAATGTAAATGAAAGAAATGTCTTATGAGACCTTGATGGAAAGAAAGGCAATGTGCAATCTGAAAGGGCATTGCTCTTTTTTTATAATCCTGTTTCATATAATGCACTGTCCTTTGTTAGATGTTCGTAGCACGTGAATATGTACTCTGACACTTCTTAAGTGCTACAGGGCAGATGACATATGTACATAATGCATATGTGTATATACATATATATGTATTACATACATGATACATTATGTACATATGCATTTTTTCTAGGTATGTTGTTTATAACACGGGCACACGTCAGGTCATTCTATAATATAGGTGTATGTTACTAGAAATAACCTGATGTGTACCTTCATTAAAAACAACATACCTAGAAAAAATACGTATATATGTAAATGTTGAAATTATGTCAAAGAGTAAATATTAGGCCTAGCATGGTAGCACATGCCTGTAATTCCAGCACTTTGGGAGGCCGAGGCAGGAGGATGGCTTGAGTCTAGAAGTTTGAGATCAGCCTGGGCAACATAGAGACTCCATTTCTACAAGTAAATTTAAAAATTAGCTGGGCATAGTAGCACACATCTCTAGGCTCACTGCAGCCTCGATCCCCCAGCTCTGGTCCCTGTGAGCTGGTCAATTGAGTCTGCAGTGAGCCTAGATCACATCACTGCAATCTAGCCTGGGCAACAGAGTGAAACTTTGTCTCCTAAATAAATAAATAAATAAATGTTAATGTTCAAGTAATATACAAACTTTTTTTGAGGATATAAGCCATGTCTGTATTGTCTGTTATTGTATCTTCCACATCTAAAGTAGTATCTGGTACAAGGTAAATGAAAAATAATTATTTGGTAATAAACACAGTAGTAAAGTGACTTACATGGTATGTAGACACACACATATAGTGCACGTAAGAGGACTATTATTGTAAGTAGTAATTCTTCTTCATTACTTAGTTGTATTTACTTATTTTTAGAGTAATCATTTCCTCTAAATTAATAAGGTCTTTTCCAGGCAAGAAAACAAATGTTAGCTTCCTGTGATTGACCATTGGTGCTTCACTGTAAGCTAAAATAATAGGAAGTAGAAATGATCTTGGTCACAGAGGCCTATATTTTTAAGATATTTTATTAGTATATTTAGATGCTATGGAGAATAAGAAAAAAAGAATCTTGAGTAAAGAATGAAAAATTTGTAACCAGATGGTGAATCTGTCTAAAAGTCCATAATGAAATCATTTCTGTGATAATGAGCTTTAGGTGTGCTTTATATTTTTGCCCCTCAGTGTCTTCCTACTCCACCCTTTGCCATAACCTCTGGAGCCAACATAATTTTCCTCCATATAAATCATTCTCATTAGGTGAACTAGATTGTGTTGATGAGTTCAGCTTGAAGTAGATATACAAAGTGACAGAAAGGTAGAATTCTCAATTTACTCCAATATTTTGTATGATCTTCGAGGAACAGCTTTATGATGTGGTAATTGGGCAATAGTTCAGCATTCTGATAGCCCTAGGAGATTCAATTCCACAGTAACAAAAGACATTTGAAAAGCTTATCTTTTTATTAAAGAGTATCCTGAATATCAATGCACTTATTTTACTTTTTTGAAAAATCTGAGAAATACTTCAGTATCTATATTTTTTTCTTTTTATTCAATATTGTTCAAGCTTTGAGCACTGACTCACCAAAGGGTGATGTAGGAGGCGTCAAGCTCCATTGGGCTAGCTAAGTTCTGTACATCACTGATTACTACCCTGATGACTTCTCTATTCAGGCCCGGAAGTCAGATTTGCTTCTTTGTAAGGAAACCGCAGGACTGACAGCACACAATGAATCATGCCTAACAACATGCTGACAAGCTGGCAAGAGACAGCCTGTACAGTGACAAATACAGCTGACAACAAGTGTAAACATCTGTTTGGTAGAATTTATGAGAAACGAATACAAACAAGGAGACTTGTTTTTTCTTTTTATAAGAGAATTTAGAGACTCCTTCCTTTCTATTCAATAGCAGCAACACAAGGAATACACATTAGCCCTCAAGATTTATTTATTACAAGCACAACTAGATTATAAATGGTCTGTGCAGATTAGCATTTTGATTATCAAACTGCTGTTCCAAATATCTGATGAACAGATATTAGAATAGTTCTTAAACATACTGATTAAACACACATTCATGCTGCTATTTTTAACACTTGCTTATATTCAGGTGTAAATCAGTTTCCTTAAAGCTTAAAGTGAAAAATATAAAAGATATGTAACCCTACAAGTCATTTCTCAGGGAGACAAAGATCTAAACCATAATTTTTGATTCAATATTGGGGATTAAATAAACAAATTTTAAAAGGAGGTCAACAGATTAACATGCCCATAATTACATGTTCAAATCGCTTATGCAGTAATCAAATTTATTATTTCACCGCCAGTCTGTCATTCCACACATTTGCCTTTGTCTATAACATAAAGCACCATAATTTTCTCAGTTCTAGAACAAGTCCTAAATTTTAAAATGTTGTTTCTTAACAATTATAACAAAAAAAACAATAATAAATCTGTTCAATAATTAGTTCAAAAATTAGTTCAATAATTAATCTTCTCCCCTTCCTTCTGCAGGAGATTTTGTATCAGACTGACAATCACTGCTGCACAGATAAACTTTTACAAATGGTAATGTGTTGCATTGTTCAGGTGATTTGGGCAGAAAAAAGTTAAGACTTTGGTTTCTGACAAGTTGATTTTATCCCCTTTACAGTTCTTGATTGTTGGTTTCTCTTTTTTCTCTGTTATACTGGAATGACTTTAAGTGTAAAGCAAGTGCTTTTCACATAGTAAATGCTGATTTTAGTGATTAATATACGAATGTTATTTAATGTCAAATAAAATAAACCAGGCTGGAGTAAAATGGACCTAGATGTTTTCCTCTAGCCTGAATGGCCCAAGCTCTGACCCAGCAGCACTTTTACTGGTTTCTTTTCCATCCATTCTTTCTTTTTCTTTTTTAATTGAGTTATTGGATATTTATTGAGTATTCACTACATACTAGGCAAAAGGGACAGAAACAAATGGTCTGTTCAAAGTTACTTTTAACTCTTTCAGCTATGTCTCAGTCTTCATAATTAAAAAAAAAAATCAATTCTTCTGAGTTAGTACACATTCATTCTTTGGTTACTCTTCATACACTCAAGTCTCCTTCCAAATACTACATAATGCTGTGAGTACTTAACATTCCTATCATTGTCTGGGTGCAGTGGCTCAAGCCTGTAATCCCAGCACCTTGGCAGGCCGAAGCAGTTGTGAGGCCGGGAACTCGAGACCAGCCTTGCCAACATGGCAAAACCCCGTTTCTACTAAAAAAACTACAAAATTAGCTGGTGTGGCAGCACACACCTGTAATCCCAGCTACTCAGGAGGCTGAGGTAGGAGAATGACTTGAACCCAGGAGGCAGAGGTTGCAGTGAGCTGAGAATGTGCCACTGTACTCCAGCCTGGGTGACAGAGCAAGACCCTGTCTCAAAAAACAAATAATAATAATATTCCAATCATTGTCTAAAATTCTATAGGAATTACCATTGTTTTTACCTTTGTTTGACAAAGCAGTAATCAATGGAGTAAAATCCTTCCTTTTGGTGGCAGTGAAGCATTATAATACTTGATGGTGTCAGACGTCCATTTTTAGTAAAAACCAAAACACTAAGCTATAAAACATCATATGCTATGCCAATCAGTGAACTTCTGAGAACACAGTTTTCCTTGCTTATATTATTTGAATTCAAAACATCAGTTACAAGGAGTTTGTAAGCAACTGTAGTAAATTAAAATCAAAGCACAGTCAATGTATATGTCTGCAAAGCATCACAAACCTGAAGCAGTGTTTGTAAATGAAGTTTGCCAATATTCCAGAGAAACTGAGGCAGTATAGGGAAAAGACTCGATCCTGACAAGTCACATGAGTGAAATGGTAATGAAAGTCCGGAAGGGTCTTATATGCCTGGGCATATTCCCTCCCCTGCCTTCTTGCCTTCCTTAAGAAGCTTAACTAAGTCACATAGCAGGAAAAGGGGTCTCTCCTAACTTAGCTGACTGGGCTAAATTCTTAACCATAAAAGGAAAATCCTAACTATTTGTTTCTTTTGAGCAATGCTTTCCAAAGTCACTGAAGCAAGACTCTGGCATTCTAAATAAGAACCTGACCAGGTACAGTGGCAGAAAGACAAGATGAACTCTGGTGCTGTCCTTTCACTGATTCTCCCCATTACAATCTCATTGTAATGCTAAATTCTTTGTCCAAGACAGCCTTATATGGTCCTGCAGCGCATATTAGAGCATGACATCTTACTGAACAAGGCAGGAAAAAGGTCCACCTAAACATGCTTCTGTGTCATTCCCTTTTTCTGCCTCAACTTCCTTAAAGGGACAAAGGCCAAGCCCCTCGGGGAGCTAGCACCTGGATGACTTTCCTAAGCCCTCCTCACTTGTGCATTGAAGCCACAGGCTACAAAACCTGAAACTACCTTTGCAAAAATTATAACTGAGGAAATTATGACAGCGAACAAGATCGGACCTAATCGACTTCATCTTGCTTCTAACCTTTAAGCTTTCCTTGTTCATTCCTGGTCATAGGCAGAACTAACCTTGGGAAGGAGTTCAGTTTGTAGTTTAACTCTGAAAACAAAAATTGATAATATCCTTTACCTGAAAAAAAAAAAAACTTTTGCCTGGGGACCAGTATGCCTTTGTAGGACTTACAAATTAGCTGCAAGATTAGGAATTACAATGTAGGGGCCATTCAGTCCCTAGTTGCAGGAGTTTGAACCTCCTCCAATTGCTCCTGGGAATAACATCACTATTGTAATACCTAAGATCACTGCTTCAGATATTTTGCAGACCCTGCACCCATGCACCAGCTGACACCACCTAGACAGGTAATCTAACTCAACCCATTCTGCCATCCCATCCAGGAACAGAAGACAGCAACAAAAACTCGCTTGTTTCTGTGTTTTTTTTTGTATGATGTTGATGGCCATTGGACTTCTATGTTTTGCATCTTCTTGACAAGGACTGGGTTGACCTTGCATATGTGCTGCCATCTTGATGTACTTGAGTGCTTCCCCAGTTCCCACCTGCACCACACCTGCATCCCTCAAGTTAGCTCTAGCCTATTTCTCCTCTCTGGTTTCTGATGGAGCTTCTTCACTGTCAGTATCCTTAGGGATACTGGGAAGCAGAGAAAGTTTCTGAATATCCCAAGATATTTGCAACAGGATCAGGAGGACACTCATCTTGTCTTCATCATTGCTTTAACCTCCAAATACTGGAAATGGATGGTAGGTAGGAATATTATTCAGAAGCCTGAATGATGTAGATGTTATTTCAGTCAGGATGATGCTAGCCACCTGAGACTTAACCAGAATTATTTAAATCCTGTTCTTCCTTATCTTCAAGAAGGAGCTAGAGTTGCAAACAATACTAGTTACTGTTGAGAAATGCTGAGTGTATGATTGCCGAGAAATGCTGAGTGTATGATGAAATTATATTGTTTGCTAAGAAGAATGATGGCAAGGAAAACCTAGCTGCCCCCAAGTGGAAAACTACTTGGGGCATTCTAAAGTAGCAAAACAGTATACATATATCATACACCGGTTAAAACAATTCTTTAAGCACGGGATATGTGACCCTGCCCCCTGGCTCCTTTGTGGAAAATACTTTCTGGTTTGTTCTTGATCAGTGGTAAGCAGGCACCAGCTGCCTACCTAGTTTATCTTGGTTCTATGAGAAAACACAGAACACCTGTTTGTTAATAATAATCACCTGTTCAGAGAGACTACGTGAGTCAGAGTCTGTTTGAGGCCCTCAGCCTGGAACGCTGTCAGCCCCTGAGGCTCTCAGCTTGGAAGACTATTGGCTCCCCAATAGTCTCACTTTGCTGTTCTGTCGGGGTGTCTGCTTGTTAATGCCTTCAGCGCTGCCTGGATGGGGTTCTCTACGGCTGAGCTGGTCTCAGTAAGTACCAGGGAAAGACTGAGGGGAGAGAGGATAGTCTTTCTTTACAGATGTCAAACTTTGCAGTCTAATCTAGTCATTGTTGTTGGTTTAGACTAATAACTGGTTTACACTCTCACTTATATTTGCATTCAAGTTTGTTTACAATATTTAATCATAATTATTGCTTTTATAAAATCTCTATCCAGAAACTGATTTAAAAATAAGAAGAAAAATCTTCCTAGGCATAACATAATACCTCAATATATTCAAATATATTGTCAATGGTTCTCTCCTGTGTTGTTAAATTTTAGAATTAGAGGATTTTAGAGCAAAAATAGACTGTAGAGGTCATTTATTTAAAACCCTTAATTTTCCTTCTTTCATATTTGGCACATGGTTCTACCATCCAGTTTGTTCTGCTTTTATTGAGTGAATTTCAAAGTAATATTTTATCAAATGTCACGTATTTACATAATTAGCATAATTACATATAAGTGCATAATTGGTGTAAATATATGTAATTACATTATTATAGTATGCAAAATTCTTGTAGAAAGCCTTTTCTAACTTTTCAAGCTAAAACATATGCATTGTACAATCATATTAGATGATTTTTGGTATTCAGTATCTTGCCCTTCTTAATTGATTTAATCAAATACCAAATCTTAATATGTATGTTTAAAAGATAATGTTATCTTTCTTCTTGGCCAGCTGTTTAATGATTTGTTTGTTTGTTTGTTTTAATTAAACAACAAAAACCCTGAAAGAATCACATTATTTTTTCTATCATTTGACTCAGGTTAGTATATGAAACAAGCAATCCTTGGTTTGAATACAACACATAGCTTCATTTGCAAATTTTATCTGGAGAGAAATGAATACAATTGCAAACTCTGTGACTTGGCAAATAATGGGTATGAATGAAAATGCTGGATGCCAAGTTCACTATGCTGGAGCTTCTAGTGCACCTCATAAAAACATTCTAGTAATCTTAAATTCTGGACCAGACATAGAGAAATGGCCAGTAAGTAGAGAAATCCACACTGAAACATGATAATCTCTTTCTTGTCAGTTTCTGTAAACAGTTCTAAATATGTTAAGAAAATAATTTTATTCATTTTTCTGATGCTCCAGAATGATTTCCACATCAAGTATATCTCTTTGAACCCAAAACTTGAATTTCTGTGGAAAAAGTCTAAATCCCTCACATCTACCGGGTTTGAAGATATATATAATTGTCTGTGGTGATTTTTGTATGTCTTTGCTTAGCATTGAGAACTGGTGATTAAAATTATTAAGATGATATAGAAAAGATATTTCTCTTTTCTCATTCTCTTGAAAATCACCTACAATATTAAGAAAAATATAAAATGTAAAGTAAAAGACATCTTAATACTTAATCATAAAATATAATATTGAAAATAGAAGGTTAAATAATAAACAATCCATGGAAGAGAGAAATAATCATTTAACTATAGTGTTTGAAGGAGTAAGTAGGTGGTTACTGAAAAGACAGGTTACTGTGCCTTTAAAAATGACTTCGGAATTAGTGGCACTAGGAACAGAGGAAGGAGTAAGGCAGATGACTGAAAATAAGGATAGCAACATCATCAGTTAACACATCAGGTAAAGTAAATTCTATACAAGTAATGCAACAGCTAGTTCTCTCTATCATAGAGCTCCACAATATTTCCCCAAGCAGGAGGCAGGGTGGATCCTCTAGAGGAAAAAAAAAAATTGCCGCAGAAGAAAAGGCTTACAAATGCCGACATTTGTGTGTTTCTCAAAAAGGTAGCTGGTGATCCAATAGGCCTTCAAAGTGTTAGGCTATTCAGAAAGCAATTCCCCCAATTCTGTCCAAACATACACAGAATTTATTGCATATTGCACTTATCAAACAAGAGGAGGACACTATGCAAAAAGGTATAACAGAGAAAAATAAAGATCTATTGACAAAATAAATCTTAAGATACAATATCAAGATGCTAAAATACTGGTGATAAAGAGAAACAGTTGGTCATAAAGGGTAAGAAACAAAGTGATATTGAATTTCTCAATAGTAAATGTAAGCTGAATGACACTAAAACAATACCTTTACATGTTTAGTCAAAATGGTATCAACATACATATTTCTGTGCAGATAATTAATAGAATGTGAGGCTAAAATTAAGACATTTTTATTTATGCATCAAAAAAGCTACTTCTCATTAATGCATTTTCAGAGAGCTTCTGGGAAATGTATATCCCCAAACAGAGAGTGGGGGGGAATAAAACAAGAAAGGGAAAGACATAGAATTAGGAAGCAGAGGATCTAATGCAGGAAAAAAGGGAAAGGAATTATCAAGAAAAGCAGAATAAAGTCCTAGGATGGCAACTGTGCAGCTGACGCACAGATCAACTGAACTAGATTAATGGGCTTCAAGAGGAACAACTACAGGACCAGGTTTAACCATGTAAAAACTTGTATTAAGAGATGTTTTACTGACTTATTTGGGGAATTAGATTTAATCAGATATTAAACATTTTTTCAGACAAAAATGAAGTATGTGTTAACTTGAGAAAAATAAAAAGTTGTACATGAAAGGAAATAAGAAATATAAACATAGTATAGACCTGTAGCTCAACAGTAATCAATACTTTCAGAGTTCTAAAGTTGAAATGAGTGAGCAGGGACTTAACCAGAGTTAAGTAACCAGAGTTACAATGGCAGCTAAGGAAAAAAGAAAAAGTATAAGAAAACTAAAATCCCATTGACAATACAAGGTACATAAAATCTGTAACTAAGGAATCTACAAGTAGAAATATTTTCATATTATAAAGAAAGATTGAGATAGAATCCAGAATAAATAACTAAAATATTTGCAGCTAGCTGCCACTGGGAAGTGGGGCTATGTTTATTCATACGCTTTTTAAATATTATTTCATCTTTTAAATTATTTATATAAAATACTTTGTTAAAAATCACAAAGAATTTAACAACTTTATATCACATCTCAAAAAAAAACCAAGGTTTTTCCATGCAATCATTTGCATTAGAAATACTTATTTTGGATTTGATAAATATTGCTAAATTGTTAGGAAGATATTCTGGAAATTACAAAAGTGCATAGAGTGGTTGAAATTTATAGTATGTAGGGAAAATTTAGAGAGCAGAATCTAGACAAATCAGACAGAAGAAACACAGAGTTGCAGGTGTTCCAGGAGGCACTTTCAATGTGTAGAAGGGGTGCCAAAGGGATCTGCATGGGGTGCTAACAAGTGATATGGCATCTATCCGGTGGACTAAGATAGAAACCTGAGTTATTCCTGGCTTTCTTTCACATGTTTTTTCCATCCAGACAGTCATCAAATCCCATCTCCAATCTCTTTCACTCATGTTCTTCATCTCTTTATCATAGAGCTCTATATTTATTCAAAATCATTTATTATTCGAATTGTTGCAAGAGCCTGTTCATTGATTTCTTTGGATTTTTAATTGCTGTCATCTTCAAAACAACACATAATCCACTCATTTTCCGACTGTAACTTTTCATTTCACACAGGTCCCATGGAAGTTAGAATAGTCTAAAATTAAGGACTCTGGAATCAGAACTGAGATTGATCCCTGTCTTTGTTTCTGATCAGCTTCATGACCTTTAGCATGATATTTATACTCTGTCTCATTTTCCTTGTTTGTATATTGGGGATATTTATAATTGTTTTGTAGGATTATTTTGAATGTGAGAAATAATATCTTTAATTTGTTTTTCGTTTAGGAGCTAATCAAATGGCAACTAACTTTTATTTGTATAATTATTATGGTCTCATCGTACAAGGCCCTTTGCAACATTGCCCTCACTTCTATGTCTAGAGTCTGCTCCACTGCCCTATACATTTCAGCCACCTTAGACATCTCTATAATTTGGCCATGTCTCATCACAACTCTAATCTTGTTTGCATTCCTTGAGTTCCCTGAAAAACTCCTACTCAGACTTACAAAGCCAGCTCAAATATTGTGTTATTCATAATGTTTTTCCTTCTTCATCCAGGTAGAGTCTAATACTTCTTCACATGCCACTATCAAACTAGGTTTGAAATGTTACTTTTGTACACTTAAGAACTTTTTTTAACATTTTTATTTTAAAAACATTTTAATAGCAAAAATATTATAGCCAAGAGGAGTACACAATGAAAGTAATGTAAATAATATTTTTTGTATAAACATTGTTGTAATAACTAATCTAGAAAAAGAAATAGAACACAGCCTATATCACTGAAGCTCCTCGGTGGCCTTCCATAATTACCAACTATCCCGTGCCTCCTTGAGCTAATAACTATTTTGATTTTGTGATAATGTTTTCATAATTTGCTAATTTTCATCTGAATCTTTGAAACATATGTTTTCCTATTTTAAACTGCATATAAATGGAGGTATGCTGAATATATTCTTTTTTGACATGTTTTCCTTAACTGGTGTTGAAAACATGTTTTTACATATGTCTCTCTGACCAGCCTATATGCTTCCCAAGCTAAGAACAAAATGAAATTTACTTTTATATCTCTAGCACCAGGTATACTGTCTTCCATAACAAAAATCTGTTAAAAAAAAGATAAATAAATAGATGGATGGATAGATAGATAATATTCTTATTATTGGAAACTACATAGTTTAGGAGGCTATAACAAGTGTTTGTTCTAATATAGAATGGAAATGAATATTGATTTTTCTAAGGCAGGGTTTTGATGCAAAATGTAGACTTTCAATGTGGCAGGTTATATGTGAAGTATTTTTAAAATATGAATATGATTGAGTTGGCTTAGTTTCATATGTGCAATTAGCTTGTACTTTCAAATATGTCAAATTATTCAGTGATTGCCAAGATCACACTTTCTAACATGCCCTATAGTAAAGATTAAGAACTCTTATCACATTCATTTCTCTAGAGCCAACGAGCATGGCAGTGCAGTTAAATTCTATGCATGCATCCAGAAACAATGGTACAGAGCAATGATAATTACTTCAGGTCTGACCAAGGATGCATAAATACACCTTAGCTAAGATCTTACATGTATGAAAATTTGAAAGTATGACCTTTACTATATCAGAAAGTAGAGTTAAAAGGAAACTCTCAAAAATCATTTAGAAGCTTATAAAAGCAAACTTTCTATTAAGTGACCAGTGTATTTACATCTGAAAGGAAGATACTATTTTTAATGAAATAAATACATAAATATTTATAATTCTACAGAAAAGCTCAGAGAGATGGTAGTGCTGACACTCTGTTTATATATAAAAAATTATTTACTAGTCCCATAGAATAGAGTGGATAGAGTATTTTCTTAATACAGCATTGATTTATGTAATATATCCATATTCCCCATGATCAACATCTTCCTGTGCGTATTGAGGCTGACAGCCAACTTGGCTCGTGTGAACAAAGATAAATTTTTGATTTCTTTTTGAGTGTTTTAACATGAAACAAAACTAAAAAAGAAAAAATCTCTGTCTCAAGCATTACTTATGTAGAAAGAAGCAATTTTAAAATCATTCGTTCATAATATAAAAGTATCATCAACACAGGAATTGCCATTTAGAGTGATAATGAAGATTCTGTTTTCACACAATATGAGTTATTTTAGTATTTTCCTTAGCTGCTTTTGGCAGTTCACATTGTCAGTGAAGTTAATGCTGAATGTGAAACATGATTCCTCTCTTTTTTTTCCCCTCCAAATTTATTTATTTATTTTTTAAAACAACAGATATAATTTTATGTATTTCTCATGTATGGCATTATGTTTTGTAGTATATATACATTGTTGAATGGTTAAAATTAGCTAATAACATATGCATTACCTTACATAGTTATCATTTTGGGGCTAAAGACACTTTAAATTGAGTTGGTAAAGAGAGAAATGACTTAGAAGAAAAAAAAATAAGCCCTTATGCAAAAAAATGGTGATATATGACTTCTCTAGGGAGAAAAATAATTCAAATAGTTTAAATGGTCCCCACTGTCCAATTCAAATTTCCTTTGATCTTTTACAAATTTTTTAAAATATAGCAACATTTCCATTAATAATTTAAATCATAAAATCATTATACACTAAGTGCAAGGTAGAATTTCACTTTTCTATAGATAAGGTTAAGTCAGGTGGTGAACAAAAGCTTTTCTTCTCCCTTTGCATTAATTATTTATTTAAAAGGGTTTGTTTCTGTTTTAGAAAGTATAACAACAAGCTTCCCCACTGTATCATAACCCTAAACAATCCATTTTTTTTTTAAAGACACTGGCAACAAGAGATGTGATTTTTGAAATAACATCAAATTTTGCTTTACCAAATGCACCATAGATTTTAAACAGTAAATATTCTCACCTTCAAAGTAACAATACTATCATTATTTTTTTAAGGGTAAAATGTTCTTTTGGAATTAGTGTTTGAGCCTGTTTGAAAGTTATTCACATTTAACCTTATTCATTTAAAAACTATTTGGAGTTAAAGTCATGTTATTTGAATACCTACCCATTTCATCCAGGAATTTTGGCTCTCAGTAGCTAATGACTAATTCCAAAAACCAAATTTGACTTCAAATCATCATTTTTTCCCATCAATCTGAGATATTCAAAGAATGCACCGTGGGACCTTGAAGGCATTAACATGAGAGATACTTTCTAAAATGTCTTGAGCAGTGAGAATGTCATTGAAATATTAATCCACATTCCAAAACACCTACTTTGATGAGGTCAATGTTTATTAGAAAATCTTTAATCTGGTACAGTTGAAAACTAGCTATATTATGTAATAATCACAAACTCATGTGAATAGTCTGTTCCTTTCTTCATTTACTCTGGACATTTTAAACTTCAAATTCCTTATTACAGTCTGGAAGATCTGACCTCTGTTTTCTTCTCTGACCTCTACTCACTTTAAGTATCCCAGATATACTGGCCATCTTCAAAACCAGATCAAACCCACTGCTTTCTCTGCCTTCTGTTTGCTGTTTCCTCAAACTAGAACACTCTATCAACAGGTGTTCTCAAAACTTGATTTTTTCACTACATACACTCGTATCATTAATCAATTGTCACCACATTAAAGAGACCCTCCATGACCACCCCACCTAAATACCTCCACCTCCTTACCTGTCTTTATTTTCTTCTTATGACCATGTGAAAATACACTGTGTATTTATTAGCTTTGTCACAGGAACATGAAATCCATAAGGACAAGGATTTTATATGTTTTGTTTGCCACTCAATTTACAGTCCCTAGAACTATGCAAGGCCTTTAGTAAATTCTCAAGAAATATTTGTCCAGTACTGAGTGATGAACTGAATAATGTATTTAATCAATGCCTACCTACCCTGTTCTAGTGATGTGGAAAAAGTGAGGGGGAAGGATATTCTTTCTTGAAAGAGCTCATGTTTTTTAGGGGAGATGGGCATAAAAACAATAGGTAGTTACAATAAGTAGTTTTAAGGGTAAAAAGGGTAATATACAGAGGGCAGCACTGAAGAAGAAAGAAGAACTTTGAATAGTTAATGAAGGTTTCACAGAGAAGGATAGTTTTTAGTTGAGTCGAGAATCCACTGGGGTTTAACAGTGGAACAAAAATTTTAAAAACCCTAAAAAAAGCAAAAAAAAAAAGGTCAATTCACTTTAAAAGGTGTATAGAGTACTTACCAGAGAGTCAACATTCTGCTAAATGCTGAAACACAATAATGAGAATCAGTAACAAATACCAATGATCTTATGATATATTGGGGTAGACAAATAGGTAAATACTTTCATGAATGTAAAAGCGATTCTGATAGCATTGTGCATGGTGATAAAAGAGAACCAGTTGCTTCTCTGTCAGGTGGGAAATAGATGGGAAAATCTATATTTTGCTTAGGGAAGGCATAGCATTCCTTATTTCAGTAACCGTCTACTTCCACACACCAGAAAGATTGTCTTTCATGATATCGTCTACTTAAACAGCAAAAAGAGACAAGTCCATGAGGGAAGAGGTCTCAGGTGCTGGAGAAGAAAAAAGAGATTATATAGAAAATTTTGTCTCAAGTTAGCTGTTAGGCTAGACTATGCTGCATATTAAAAAAAAATTTCTTCATTGAACAATTTGAGGCTTTTAAAATAATAAATGCTTTATGTAAAGTAGTGATATCAGATATGTTAATGGCTCTCAAGTCTACGCTTTCTACACATGATTATTTTTGAGAAAAGCAAAATAGTAAGATATATCCTCTTTCTTCTGATTTTTGTCCAAAATACTGATCTCTATTCTTCAGTGTTACTCATAGATTTGTAGAAAATGCATACCTTGAAATTAAATCATCATTGTATAATATTTAAAATAGGGAATTGCAAAAAGCATTTACTGTATCTTTAAAGTTATTAAATTTCTTTTGTTAAATACAGAAAACAGAAATGGATTAAAAGACTTATACATTAGTTTAGTGGTTCAATTTTTTTTTTTGTAGTAGGAGTATTCCTCACAGCACCCTTGGGTAGTTTTGCAAACTTATAATAGTGTTATACCTGGGTCAACAAAATTAAAACACTGACTAATTAAAAGGTATTTTCATGATAAATGTGCTCTATATAGAATAGTCATGTCTATGAATTGTAGAATTAAACTGACTTTTTAACAAACTAGAATCCTTTTCAGAGGGATAGAGTGGCAAAACAAACAAAACTGTAACTTTCATAAACATATTAGTCTCATTGATAAATCCTAAAACATAAATCTGTTTTAGCTTTACCTTTGGCAGTAGACAATAAGAAAATTATATGTCTTCAGTTACTCCTCTGATCAGATATCTCATCTATAAAAATTTGATAACATAACTTGTCAACAAAAACTACATAATTGAATCCATTGTTTCATTCTATTAATCTCAATTTTATGCAGCATCAATTGCGCCTAACCCTATGACTATTTGGCAACTCTGGAAAAAGTGTACTCTCTCTAAAAGCATAAATTACATATGTATTTGTACTGTGTAGTTACCTATAAGTTTTTTTAAAGGTAGACATATTCAACATATGCAGTGTCTGGTACATGTTTGTTTTGTTGTAGATCATAAACAAAGTTCATTCTTTGAATAAGTAAATATATGTCTACATAGTGTTACAGAGAAGAAAATTCCTTTCTGGAAAATACACTGCTGTAGAGGAATCTATTACTAGAAGAGTTTTATCTCATCTTTAGAAAAATGACAATGAAGATGGCAAGAATGTTAAAAATGTTCAGAAATCATTTACTTTTTGTATAAAAGAAGACCAAACCCATTTTAATTCTTTGTTTTATTAAAAATACACTGAGCAAAATAAAGCCATTGAACCCACACAAAGTCCCCGCTGATAGAGTCAGGCTTAGTTATAAATAAAACAAATAGAAATCAAGCTTCACTTCCATAGCAGTTTGAAGAGGATTGGACCAGTGTTGCACAGATTCCTGTCCTAGAAAAAATAATTAAGAAGAGTTATGATTTGCAGGGAGACAAGAGGAAACTATTACAGATTTAAACTTTGTCTCCAGTTAGTACTTCTCTCTAACACATCCTGCTAATTCAGGCAGTGCTTTAAAGCTAGAATGGATCCCTCATCTTTCTTCATGAATAGGCCTCTGACTTCCACAGCCAGAAATTGTCACATCATTTTTTCAGAGTAGTTACTAATATTATGTCCATTGCTACCTCATCTGTGACAAAGGAGAAAATTCATTCTCTAGGTATATTCCACCTTGGGATAAATTATATGTGTGCACACAGACAGATGTTTCTAAGTTTTCCTCTGTCCATTGCATGTTCTGTTTCTAAGGCTTCTTCTTCAACATCCTAGGTGACATGAGTACCTAATTTCATTAAGTTGAATGGATTAATATATTATCAACTGTGATAATATTTTAATACTAGCCTCCTATGAATCTGAGTGAAAATAAGTGACCATGGAATAATTATTGCATCCCTAAGATATTAGCCTGAGAATACAAGATTTCCTATCCAGACTTGATTTGTCCATGCCATCAGAAAGGCTTCAGATGGAAAGACTCCCTGAGTATCATCTGTAGCTTGTCTAAGGTCCCTTGAGAAACAATGTATACCCCTTATTCATTGCCTGGTCCTCAAGGGAAGAGACTGACTCATACTGCACTAGTCAATTTGAGGTTGTTGTGAAAACACAGGCAGGTCCTCAACAGACTTATGCTTCTACTGCAAATGATAGAAGTAAAAGCAAATGGTGCTCAGAAAATAAGTGTCTTTTGATAGTCCTTTGATAATTTATTTGATGTTGGGATTGTGTTCTTTTCTCTGTAGACCTTCTCATGCAGTTGTTTTATAGAACTCTTTTCTGTCTGGCTTGGTAACTACCTACCTCTCTCTGCCCCTCACCATTTGTCAAGGTCTAATTGCTGATGCACAGATTTCAATCACCTACTTTTTTACTCTTTGGGTAGTATTTTTTTTTAATTTTTTGTCAGAATCTCTAACTCACTAGTATCTATACCATTTTTCTTTTAAAAAGAAAACTTTTATTTTAGGTTCAGGGGTACATGTGCAGTTTTGTTATATAGTTAAACTTGTGTCATGGGGGTTTGTTGTAAAGATTATTTCATCACCCAGGTACCTCACCTAGTACCCAACAGTTGTTTTTTTTTCTAATCCTCTTCTTCCTTCCACTTTGCACCCTCAAGTAGACGCCAGTGTCTGTTGTTCCTCTCTTTGTGTCAATGTGTTTTTATCTTTGATCTCCCACTTATAAGTGAGAATATTCAGTATTTGATTCTCTGTCCTTGTGTTAGTTTGCTAAGAATAATGGCCTCCAGCTCCATTCATGTTCCCATAAAGGATGTGATCTTGTTCTTTTTATGGCTGTATAGTATTCCATCACGTATATGTACCAAATTTCTTTATCCAATCTGCCATGGATGGGCATTTAGGTTTATTCCATGTGTTTGCTATTGTGAATAGTGCTGCAATAAACTTATGCATGCGTGTGTCTTTATAATAGAAGGATTCATACTCCTTTGGGTATATATCCAGTAAAGGGATTGCTGGGTTGAAAGGTAGTTCTGTTTTTAGCTCTTTAAGGAATCACTACCCTGTTTTCCACAACAATGGAATTAATTTACACTCCCACCAACAGTATGTAAGCTTTCCCTTTTATCCCCAGCCTTGCTAGTATCTGTTAATTTTTCATTTTTTATTAATAGCCATTCAGACTGGTGTGAGATGGTATTGCATTGTGGTTTGATTTGCATTTATTTCTCTAATAATCAGTGATGTTGAGCTTTTCTTCATATGCTTGTTGGCTGCATGTATTTGTTTTAAAAAATTGTATGTTCATGTCCTTTGCCCACTTTTTGGTGTCTTTTTTTCTTGTAAATTTAAGTTTCTTATAGATGTTGAATATTAAACCTTTATCTTTGTCAGAGTCATAGTTTGCAAATACTTTTTTCCATTCCATAGGTTGTCTGTTTTCTTTGCTGATAGTTTCTTTTTCTGTGTAGAAGCTCTTGAGTTTAATTAGATCTCATTTGTCATTTTCTGCTTTTATTGCAATTGCTTTTGGTGTCTTCATCATGAAATCTTTGCCAGTTCCTATATCCAGAATGGTACTGCCTAGGTTGTCTTCTGGGTTTTTATAACTTGGAGTTTTACATTTAAACTAGCCTGGGCAATAGAACAAGAATCCCGTTCTCTCTCCCTCTTTCTCTTCCTCTTTCTTTCTCTCGTGTAAAAAAAAAAAATGTTTAATCAATCTTGAGTTGATGTTTGTATATGGTGTAAGGAAGGGATCCAGTTCCAGTCTTCTGCATATGGCTAGCCAGTTATCTCAACACCATTTATTGAATAAGAAGTACTTACCCCATGGCTTGTTTTTGTCAGCTTTGTTGAAGAACAAATAGTTGTTCGTGTGTGGCCTTCTTTCTGGGCTCTCTATTCTGTTCCATTGGTCTATGTGTCTGTTTTTATACCAATACCATGCTATTTTGGTTACTGTAGTCATGTAGTACAGTTTGAAGTTGGGTAATGTGATGCTTCCATCTCTGTTCTTTTTGCTTATGATTGTCTTGGCTACTTGGGCTCTTGTTTGGTTCTATATGAATTTTAAAATAGTTTTTCCTAGTTCTGTGAAGAATGTCATTGGTAGTTTGATAGGAATTGCATTGAATCTGTTAATTGCTTTGGGCAGTATGGTCATTTTACTGATATTGATTCTTCCTATCCATGAGCATGGAATGTTTTTTCAATTGTTTGAGTCATCTCTGAAATCCTTGAGCAGGGTTTTGTAATTCTCATTTTAGAGATCTTTCACTTTCCTAGTTAGCTGTATTCCTGAGAGTTTTACTGTTATGTAGCAATTGTGAATGAGATTGTGTTACTGATTTGGCTCTTAGCTTGGCTTTTGTTGTTGAATAGAAATACTAATGATTTTTATATATTGATTTTATATCCTGAAATTTTGCTAAAGTTGTTTATCAACAGAAGGATAAACGGGCCAAGACTATGATTTTTTTTTCTATATGTATGTGTATATGTGTATGTGTGTATATAGAAAACATAGAAGTGATGGATAAATTCCTGGACACATACATCCTTACAAGACTGAACCAGGAAGAAATTGATTCCCTGAACAGTTCACAATTTTTCTTATTTAATCCTTTCAACTCCCATAACCCATAAAACAGTGCTTAATGAGTATTGTTCAATATTATATCAAACTAGTTTCATAAATAATCATTTAGCAAACACACTGGATATAAAACACAAAACTCAGAAGCAACACTTATTTAAGAGCCTACTATGTTCAGGTTTTTTTTTATATTTTCAAGGGAACTTCTGGTGATTAAGTTCTCCTAAATGAACTTGTCCCATCAAGAGTGCTGGGGCTAAATGGCTATCTAATATATTATCCCCACCACCTGGGTGCCTGACCCAATGGTAACCATTCTTAAGCTAACTAGTCATTCATGATGGGTCAGAATATATGACTCCAATGCTAATGGTTGTTTAATTTTTAATAGATGAGAAGACATAAATAAATTGTGGATGTAGCTAACTTATGTTAATGATTGAACACTAGAGGAAAAATTTATAAAATCCTTCTGTTGAAATTTTTGGAGCTGAAGTTTCAGCTCCAAATCTCTAGAGTCAGAAAGACCCTTCTCTATTGTTTAGATTTTCCTGAGATCCCATAGTCCCTATTTTTTCTCATGTATCTCTTTCCAAAATCCTCTTTTCATTGAGCTTGCTTGATGGGTTTCTATCCCCTAAAAGCAAACAAGACTAACTAAACATTTCTAAAATGAGGATTATATTAACTATACCATTGTAAATTAAAATGAAAAGGAAAGTTTAACAACTCTGGTTTTGATGTCCATGAACAGGGACACTAGTGAAGCTGATGATAATAACTTGTTTTAGATTGTATGACACTGGATTAAAAATACGATTTTATTAATTATACCAGTGTACAAATGGATCCTTTATTCTAAGCTGTCTAGTATATGTGTGAGTTTCCTATGCTTTGTTTTTACCTTTATGATTAAAAATATATGTCTAATTGCTCCGAAGGTAAAAGCGCCATCTATGTTACCATATAAACAGTTTTCTCTTACTTGCAAATAATGCTGAATGGGAAAATTTCATCTAGACAGTACTGATGTTCACAAGCATTTTTTCAGTCCTAATCTGTCACGGACTCTATGAGTATTACTCTCCAATGGTGACTCTGACTCCTTGGCCTTTGGATGAAGATGTCCAGCTTGATCTGTTTACTAATGTCACTCTTATTCAGTTTGACATCATGTGTCACTTTCTTCTCTGTGCTAGTATTCTCCTAATCTGAACTCTGCCATTTCTTTAGGTTTAATGCAGTATGTCACTTGGGGCAAAAGAACCTCTCATTCTGGCCACCATAGTACTAAGGTTCTTTCTCAGAGCAAACTAGTTCCTAATTCCCCCAACAGTAGGCACATCAAATTGGTAATTTTCTACTTAGTAAATAAATCATGTGAAAATTAACAAGCAAATGAATTGTGGTATTGTATGCAATAGAACACTATTAGTTGTAATATGCAATAGAAAACTACTCAGCAATAAAAACAAATAGATTACTGTTAAATGCAGTAACATGGATAAATGTCTAAAGTAATAAGTTGAGCTAAAGAAACCAATACAAATGATTCCATTTACATAAAAGTCTAGATCAGGTGAAACAAATCTATGGTCATAGAAATCACGTTGGTTTTAGTGTGGAGGGAGGAGGAGGGACTAGAATGGACTGAACATGGCAGGAAGAAACATAGCGTAATGAAGAAATGTTCTACATCTTCATGGTTGTGTGAGTTACCTATAACTCATAAAATAAAATAGGTATGATCAATTTCTGGTAACTCACACTATTAAAATACAATGACCAGTTTCTCTGCTCTTCCTTCTTCTGTAAGTACTCTGGGAGATGTGTTTACCCCAAATACCCCAATTTTAGCACTTATCATACTGTATCATAAGTATATGTATATATTCATTAAAAATTCATAATATAACATATGTAACATCTATGAATTTTATTGATTCTAAGTTGCATCACAATAAAACAAGAGCAAATTGTTACAAGAAATCTATGTTTGTATACTTTGATGTTTTATCTGATTTTTTAAGTAACGTCTAGCCTGATTTACCAAAATAGGAAAGTACCAACATATTTCTGTTTGCAATCATATAAAAATATTTTGCCAGATGTATCTAGGGACACACATCTTTTTACCTAAGATTTTTGTAGTAATATCTTAGGGTATATATTTACCAAAAGCCTCTATTCTTAACTTTAGTGTGTATTTATTGTTAAATTATCAGTTTTGTAGTTATTAGACAATGGTTTATTTCAGTCAATAAGCATACCATATCTTGTTTAAAATTTCATTTGGAGACTTCTTTAAAGGCTTTTTTTCTTTTCTTCTTCTTTTTTTTTTTTAAAGGAATAACTCGATCTTAGGATTTTTATACTGAGAGATTTGTTGAGACAGATCAGGCTACAAAATAAGATTTTAATTTAGAACATTGAGACTTTTTAAACCAGGCACTTCAAAGTAGACCCTTTTCATGCTTCAAAGCAGTGTTAATAAGGGATGTATCAAAGCAGGTTGGGAGCAGTAATAGGCATGTTTTCAAATGGCATCTTTAATTCCTGCATATGACTTACTTTAGCCATTGGAGGAATTACTACAGCACTAAGCTATAACTCAATAGATTCTTGCATTGGATGTCTTAATCCAGGCCTTTTTAAAAAATGAATAATTGTTTCCCTTTCCCCTATGCATAAAGTAAGTCACTAACTACATATGGATGATTGGTCATGGTGTGAAATAGTCACATAATATAATAAGATAAATTTTACAGCATTGCGAGGGAAAAAATAGCTTTTAAAACTGCCTTCTTGTTCTATAACAATTAAAAAAGAGGCTCTATATTGCTCTCCAGGGTATTAATACATGACATTCATCTTTGGGTTATTAGCAGCATATGGCATTAGCCATTAAGCAGTCAATACCAGGGTTTTTCATATGTCAGGATGAGATTAGCAGTTTGGTCTTTCTCCTCTAACAGACTGGGTCCAGCATGAACTTTGGGCTTTTAAAGTTTAAGCAGAAAATGGCTTGACTGTCTTTACCCAAATCTCTTAGTCAATGGTTCATTTATGGACATTTTATATTTAGGTAGAAATCTTTAATTGGGACTGAATTATAGAGAGGATGTGGGTTGTTGAAGATACATGCTTACTCTTCCCAGTCCTAAATGACCTCAGTAAAGAAAATATAATGACCAGTGTCTCTGGTTTTCCTTCTTCTGTAACTACTCAGCGAGATGTGTTTACTCCAATTTTAGCACTTATCATACCATATTATAATTACCTGCTTACGGGACTTTCTTTGGTTGCACTGTAAACCTTTTGAGATCAGTGTCAGCCTCTCATTTTAATTGAATGCCGCTGAGTACTCATCCTTTCTTGGCCCCATTTAAGGACCATGCATGAGATTAGAGAACATTCCAATTACTTTTTATTGAAATCAACATTTATAAAAAAGCTACATCCACAAAGGGAGACATGACTTACTGATGCTGGTGCTTCGGAGGGAGCGTGTATAGCTGGGGCTGGGTATATCCAAGAAGAGCAAAAGTTAGAGCCTGTACTCATTCACTGTCCCTGCTGAAGGCAGACTACTCCAAGCTAAAAATAATAAGCAAGTTTCTTCTTTCTCTTTCTGCCTTCCACTGTCCTTCATTGGCTCCCCATTTGCAGAACCTCACCAAAAGCCAGCTGACATTAAACTATAGGAGATATAGATTCAGAGTCTCATCTAAGGTATATATTTCAAAAGGCATTAAAAATGTGGGCTTGAAGTTCAAAGAAAATAGGTAAATAATTAGCAAAGTGATGAGAGCCAACAGGGACATTTGATGAACTACCAAAAGATGGTGTGCAAAAATGTTCCCACAAAAAAAAAAATACTGCAAAAATGGCCCAGATTTTTTATTCTTTTTCTTGTTGTTGCAACATGACCTTACTACTGCCTTCATCAAGATGGGAACCCTATTTATTTGCCTATTTAATTTCATCTGGTCTGGTGATTTACTATGACCAAAAGAATATGCTGGAATGGGTAGTGTGCTTATTTTAAGCATGCGTTTCAAAGATTCTTAGGTGTTTCTGCTTTTTCTCTTAAAATACTCTTTTCCTGCAAGAACAATTCCAGAATCTCCTACTGGAGGATGAGATACAAGGAAGAGAGACAAGTCATCCTCACTGAGGCCATACTTGATCAGCCAGCTCCCAACTTAACTTAAAATATCTGTCTTAAACATTAAAAGAAAAAAGAAAGCTATACCCAGGAATCATATTATAACCTACTTTATCTTGGTAGTTCTGTGGTTTCTTAGCCTGCCTGCCAGCTTTATGAAAATATCAGTGGGGATGGAGGGAGGGAAGAGATAGACCTGGACATTAGACTTTGAAATTTGAATTTTACCTAATACCTAATAGGTGTTCAGAAGTTTTGCAGAATAATTACAATGGAATGGAAAAAAATAAACAAAAAATTGATAGAACAAACTAAGTCACAATTTAGCAGAAGGAAGAAAAAAATAAAGGTCAGAGCAGAAATAAATAAAATACAGACTAGAAAAACAACAGAAAAATCAATTAAACTGAAACTTTGCTTTTTGAAAACATCAACAAAATTGACAAATCCTTAGCTAGATTAACTAAAAAAAAAAGAGAAGACTTAAAAACTTAAAATCCAACATGAAAGATGGATATTTAAAACACTGCACAGAAATAAAAAGCATGCAAAATTAGGTGTAAATAATATTTATATCTGGTCTATATTCAATTTTTCCTATTTGTTCAAAAAATGTCTTTTATAAATGCTTTGTTTCTTAAATCCCAAATACAAGTCAAGATTTGCACAATGAACATATCCAGTTATTATGTCCATTTACTTTGTTTTCATGTGAAATAACCTTTTCTCTCCACATTTAGTGATAACTTTTTAAAGAATCTAAGCTAACTTTTCTATGAGTGTTTCAAATTTTGAGTCCTATTTGTTTCCTCTTGATATTGTTCCTCAACCCCTGCTTTTTCTGCAAACTGAAAGCTCTAAAGTTGTAATTAGATTCCAGTTATACATTTCTGTCAAGAAGTCTTCATAGCTATATTACATATTTCATATTGCTATATAGGGTCGTCCTGTCACAAGTGATAAAACTACTTTTTGACTTAAATGAGCCATTGACTGCCAGATCTCTCCATTGTAAAATCCATGTTAGTGTGTGTAATCAGTAAGTGATTGTGGTGCAATGCAAACACATTATTCTGCAACAAACTTTCAGCCAGTAGTTCAACCAGTAGTAAATGAGATTTACTTGCATCCATGTTTTACATTGGGGATTGGAAAATGGCATATTCTCTTTATCTCATATTTTGTTCTACATTTATTAGCTGTAATTACTGTTTTAAAAGTTTGTCTTCTCGTGCAGGCCACACATACCTTCTCTCTCTTGGAATACTGCTATGGATTATGGATTCTAAAATATGTAAATTCTAAATTTTTATAATCAATCCTTAAGACATTTTTACTGTTTAAATTGTTACAAATTGGCTGGTGGAGTCTCTTCATGTCAGTTTCTGTGTATTTTCAACATGATTGCATTTTCTTTAGAGCAGTGATTCTCAACCGTTTTGGCACTAGGGACTGGTTTCATGGAAGGCAATTTTTCCATGAACTGGTGTCGAGGGAATGGTTTCAGCATGAAACTGTTCCATCTCAGTTCATCAGGCGCTAGATTCTCATAAGAAGCATGCAGCCTAGATCCTGTGTCAATTGCACATGCATGTGCAATTGACAACAGGATCTGCACTCCTATGAGAATCTAATACCACCGCTGATCTCAGGCAGTAATGCTTACTGGCCCACTACTGACCATCTGCTATATGGTCCCTTTCCTAAGGGGCCATAGACAGGTACTGATCCATGGCCTAGGGATAGGGACCCCTGCTTTAGAGCACCTTCTTGCTTTGTGATCCAAGTATTTTTGTGCTCAATCTATATTACACAAGTCTCAGATGTTGAGGGTCATACATTGAAAAGAGCAATAAAATAAAATGACTATATCTCTTAGAATACATGGAACATAATTACTTTATGGAACTGTAAGATCTTCTGCACAAATATTTATTTCTTGAGTGTTAACTCTTTTACTTTTCTCAGTGTACTATTAACAAAATCTATTTTCATTCTACTGCCGAAATGTCTCTGAAATACTTCCCTCTGCTCTGGCCCCAGGGCCACAACTTTACTTGGCCTCTTAATAGTAGGGTAGTATGAGAATGGGAGAACATTTTTGCAATCTGTCCATTTGACAAAGGGCTAATATACAGAATTTATAAGGAACTTAAACAAATTTACAAGAAAACAACAACCACATCAAAAAGTGGGCAAATGATATGAACAGACACTTCTCAAAAGAAGACATTTATGTGGCCAACAAACATAAAAAAAAAGCTCATCACCACTGATAATCAGAGAAATGCAAGTCAAAACCACAATGAGATACCATCTCATGCCAGTCAGAATGGTGATTACTAAACAGTCAGGAAACAATAGATGCTGGCAAGGCTGTAGATAAATGCTTTTACACTGTTAGTGGGCGTGTAAATTAGTTCAACCATTGTGGAAGACAGTGTGGAAATTCCTCAAGGATCTAGAACCAGAAATATCATTTGACCCAGCAATCTCATTACTGGGTATATGCTGAAAAGAATATAAAGACACATGAACACGTATGTTTATTGCAGCACTGTTTACAATAGCACAGACATGGAACCAACCCAAATGCCCATCCATGATAGACTGGATAAAGAAAATGTGGTACATATACATCATGGAATACTGTGCAGCCATAAAAAAAATGAGATCATGTCCTTTGCAGAGACATGGACGAAGCTGGAAGCCATTAGCCTCAGCAAACTAACACAGGAAGAGAGGGCCAAACACTACATGATCTCACTCATAAGTGGGAGTTGAACAGTGAGAACACATGGAAACAGATAGGGGAACAGCACATACCAGGGCCTTTTTGAGGGGGTGGGGGCTAAAGGGAGGAAACTTAGAGGACAGGTCAATAGGAGCAGCAAACCACCATGGCACACATATACCTATGTAACAAGCCTGCACATTCTGCTGCATATGTATCCCATTTTTTAGAAGAAATTTTTAAAAATTAATAGTAGAGTAGTATGTCTAAATTCTGAGGGAAAGCAAAAGATCTGCAGTGTGTTTCAAACTTCTTATGACAATAAGAGTATAAAAACCCTGTTTACATGATGTAGCACACACACACTTATACATATTCATGTGTACATATAAAATGGTAATGATTTCATGAAACAACACCTGTATTTTCTACATGTTAGGTACTTTGACATTTTTCTATTTTTTCTATTATATTTTCTTTCATTTATAAAAATGGATTTTATCGCCAATGATCACTGACCCATAGTTTAAAATAAAACATTAAATTAAATGATATAAAAGAACTAAATTTCTCCAGCAGGGGACTATAACTGAACCCAAAAAAAAATGAAAGGGAATATGGGATTTGTGAACCAGGAGATACAGGACTAGGAAATATTGACATGCATAGCAAATTACATTCGTGTATCTAAAAGAAACCCAGCCTCCTTATCTTTCTTACTTTTATTCCATTCTCCTTTTTATTATCTTCTGTTTCTTTTCCTAGTCTGGTTTCAATATCTTAGTTGAGCTACATTAAAATATTTGAGGTATTCTCAAATAAATATTTATAATATTTATATTGCCAAAGAATGTTATTCGGTAATTGTGTCACCTCTAACAATTATTAAACATTTTCCCTCTGGAAAGATAGGGGTCATGACTTTCTTTTTCAAGTACCCCCAACATTGTGTCTAATCTCTTTTCATTTATCAACAGGACTATTAAAATTACCACTTAGCCAGTCAGCTCATCTCAACTCTTTGATTCTAACTCCAGGGCAAACTATCACTCACACTACACCAACCATTGTGATGTCATTTCTAGTATCTAAAAAGCTCCATAAAGTTGTTTCCAACAGCGTAGAGGAGTATATTTGTTTTTTATTGCTGCTGTAACCAATCACTACAAATATCATGGCTTAAAGCAACACACATTTATTATTATGCACTTCTGAAGGTCAGAAATCAGAAATGGATCTCACTGGTATAAATTTAAGGTGTAATATGTCTAAATATTCCTTCTGGAGGTTTCAAGGGAGAATCATTCCTTTGCCTTTTCAAGCTTCTAGAGGTTATCCCTATTTCTTGGCTTATGGTCTCTTCTTCCATGGAGAAAACTGACAACATAGCATCTTGCCCAACTTCAGAAACACATGTGGCCATGTTTTACTAATCTTCACATATAGTACCACTAATCTGTGAAGTCTTCATTGACAGAGAGGCATCGGTTTTTTTGTTTGTTTGTTTCATTTGGTTGGGATTTTTTGAGACAGAGTCTCCCTCTGTCCCCCAGGCTGGAGTGCAGTGGCGCGATCTTGGCTCACTGCAGCCTCCGCCTCCCGGTTTCAAACGATTCTCTCGCCTCAGTCTCCTGAGTAGCTGGGATTAACGGCATATGCCACCATGCCTAACTAATTTTTTGTATTTTTGGTAGAGATGGGGTTTCACCATGTTGGTCAGGTTGGTCTCCATCTACTGACCTCAGGTGATTCACCAGCCTCAGCCTCCCCAAAGTGCTGGGATTACAGGCGTGAGCCACCGCTCCTGGCTGAGGTTTCGGTTTTAATAATGCTATCGAGGCAAAATCTGCCACAGGGGGCACAACTGAGAGTTATCAAAACCTAGGAAGGTAACAAGATATATATCATTAATGAAAGGAGGTAGTACAAAGTAGAGAACAAAGTCAGCAAATGCTACATGAAGTGGAAAGAAGGAGAAAGATGGAAATGGATGGTGGAAAAACAGAACAGGTGAAGAGACTAAAAACAAGTCAGGCAGTTATTTGGTAAATATTCTCAAAATACATAGAAAAAGTAACAATAAAGACAACATGGAATAACTACACCTTGTCACACCATAGTCAAACTGCTGAGAGCCAAAGACAGAACACTGTAAAGGCAGTTAGAAAAAAGTAACACGGGAATCCTACACAGGGGAATATCAATGCAAATCGTGGCTAAGTTATCATCAGACACAGTAGAATTTAGAAAGCCATGGGACAACAGTTTCAAAGTGCCAAAATAACAATGTCCATCTAGATTCTACAGCCAGAAAAATCGTCTATCAGAAATGATGGCAAAATAAAGACATTGAGATGCATGAAAATTGATATTATTTTTATCCAACACATATACACACAAAAAATGCTAAAGGAAGTTATTTAGGCTAAAGAGAAATAATACCAGACTGACAGTAGACTGTTCTGGAAGACTGAAGAGTACTGAAAGTAATTAATATAAGATTATATCTCTATATGTACTTACATACAGATAAATAATATTTGCCATATGTAAGTATTTTATATTATAATTGTACACATTACATAAATGTGACAATTTTTTCGTGAGTATTTCTAAAAGAGATTTGGCTGTTGAAAGCAGAAAATAATATTTTGTGGCTCTTATGAAATACGTAACTGAAAACATATGTTAACAGCGACACAGAGAATAAGAGGTAGGTAAATGAAAGAAATAACACACAAGATGGGAAATGAAACATGGTTGCTTTCCTGTGCATGGTGGCACAGCCAATCTATTGTGAAGAATTATTTAATAGGAAGAATTGTTTCTACTAAAATTCTACAACTGAGCTGGAAATAGTTTTCCATGTTCTTTCCACTGCAAGTATTATGGCCTTCTGGCTTGAGTAGAATCATACTGTCCCAGCTATGTAGTCTCTGCATGTGTAGTTAGAAGTTAGTTGGGCCAATGGATTCAGAGAACCCTGTGTTTGAGACCCAATTATGTTTATGCTTGTGTCCTTGAATAATCATGTGATTGTTTCTGTTTCTGCAAGTAAGAATGAAACATAACTAACCTGAATATTTTTGATAAGGCTTAGGAATGATATCCATAAATCTCCAACCGAGTGCTTAGAATAGAGCAGTTTGAAATGTAAGTGATAAACACTAAAAGAATAGATAACATGGAAGTGGAAGAAGGACAACTTCTGTACCTTTTGGTGATGTCATAGCTAAAACTAACAGGACCAATTTAAGGTCAAACTGAAGTGTCAATTCACATTTCTTCTTCTCTGATGACTTCGTGTCAATCCCATCAGATGACTTGAGAACAACCCTGTTTATGGAATAGACTGCATCAGAGCCAGCAGAAGCCAGACACAGTTGCAGACGTTTTTTGCTAAAGAGCAATCCAAAAGGACAATAGGGGACAAAGGCTGCTAAGTCCCCTTCCTGGTCACTCATACACGGAAAAGAGACAGGAGAGCTTGGCAAGGCAAGGACCCAGGTGCCACTTTGTTTAAGTGTGTGCTGGGCGAGTGGGGCTATACAGCCTCCTGAGCCCTTAGACCTCCATGCACTCACCCTGTGGAGTGAGCAGCCAGGTATCCAAGAGGAAAGCTGACGAAAGAGGAAACCACGTGCTTGGAGTAATCAGTAGCAAAGTTCAGTGCCAAGTGAGGGATGTGCAGCTGTTCAGATACTTTTGTCCCTTAAAAATAAAACTTGGATTTACTGAAACCCAAATTTATATTTACCTGAAGGCATTTATGTTTTTGTAAAACAAGGATGGCTTCTCAAACGAAGATCTTGATTGCTTGGCAATGTGAATTTTACTGTTTTCTTTTTTTAAAAAAATAAAACAAAAAACAGTATAATGTTAAAGCAATAGATAAATGCCACATTGCATATAAAAAAATAAGCACATCCTTACCATGAGGTTTCAAAACTGAGGAATATATATTATTTTTTCTAACCTGCAAGCTTTGTGAAACCCATTTATAATGACAATTTGACTTAAAATCTCACTTAAACATATTCATTATATCAATTTCTTCTTCCAAAATCAGTATCATCCATACTACCAACTATGATGCATAAACCCCAAATAGCTAAAATTTCTCTGTGTTTATCTGCCTTTTCTTTTTCCATTTACTTCAACAGAACTTTCAAGCAGACCATATCTCTTTGTATAAGTAAAACCCAGAAATTTTAAAAACCAGGGCAATACTTATTTTGCATTTCTCTATGATTTTGGTCTCCAAATAGTTGCTTTTAAGATGCATCAAGTTATTTACAAAAGCTTTGTCTGTCACCTCCTCATTGCCAGCTTTAATTATAATATATGCATACTTTAAAGCTTTATATGAATTGGTGAAAAAACGCTTTTAGTTTTTCCTTTCACAAAACATTCATTGTGCAACTCTGAGCTTTCAGAGAATATGCTACAATGTCAGAATTTTATGCAAACATCATCATATTGCACATTTTAGTAAATATCATGTTTTATATTTTGGCAACCACAATCTTTCTTAAATATTGTGTCTTTTTAAAAAATCTCTTCATGTCTTCACCTGGGCAGGTTCAGAAATGAGTTTTCAGTTAAAACAGTTCTGAGCCAAAGCATCCTACCAACCAAGCTATTTTGTCAAAGTAAGTTAAACATCTAAAGAAATCCTCTTGACCCTTTGAGGGTCAAAATCTTCAAGTAGAGACTTTTTTTGCAGACATAGTTTACATAAACTACTTGGCGATTTTAAATCTTCATTATTTTAACCTAACTTTTTAATTTTATTTTATTAGACTTTAAGTTCTGGGATACATGTACAGAACGTGAAAGTTTGTTACATAGGTATACATGTGCCATGGTGGTCTGCTGCACCCATCAACCCGTCGCCTACATTAGGTACTTCTCCTAATGCCATCCCTCCCCTATCCCCCAACCCCCTAACAGGCCCAGTATATGATGTTCCCCTCCCTGTGTACATGTGCTCTCATTGTTCACCTCCCACTTTTGAGTAAGAACATGTGGTGGTTGGTTTTCTGTTGCTGTGTTAGTTTGCTGAGAATGATAGTTTCCAGCTTCATCCATGTCCCTGCAAAGGACATGAACTCATCTTTTTTATGACTGCATAGTATTCCATGATGTATATGTGCCACAATTTCTGTATTTAGTCTATCATTGATGGGCACCTGGGTTAGTTCCAAGTCTTTGCTATTATGAACAGTGTCGCAATAAACATATGTATGCGTGTGTCTTTATAATAGAATAATAGATAATCCTTTGGGTATTACATAGTAGTGGGATTGTTGGGTCAAATGGTGTTTCTGATTCTAGATCCTTGAGGAATTTTCACACTGTCTTCCACAATGGTTGAACTAATTTACACTCCCACCAACAGTGTAAAACCATTTCATTTCTATTTCTCCACTTTTTCTCCAGCATCTGTTGTTTCCTGACTTTTTACTAATTGTCATTCTAACTGGCATGAGATAGTATCTCATTGTGGTTTGGACTTGCATTTCTCTAATGACCAGTGATGATGAACTTTTTAAAATATGTTTTTTGGCCACATAAATGTCTTTTCTTGAGAAGTGTCTGTTCATATCCTTCACCCACTTTTTGATGGTATTTTTTTTCCTTGTAAATTTGTTTAAGTTATTTGTAAATTCAGATATTATCCCTTTGTCAGTTGGGTAGATTGCAAAAATGTTCTCCCATTCTGTAGTTTGTCTGTTAACCCTGTTGATAGTTTATTTTGCTGTGCATAAGCGCTTTAGTTTAATTAGATTCTATTTGTCAATTTTAACTCTTGCTGCCATTGTTTTTGGTGTTTTAGTCATGAAGTTTTTGCCCATGCCTATGTCCTGAATGGTATTGCCTAGGTTTTCTTCTAGGGTTTTTATGGTTTTAGGTCCTACGTTTAAGTGGTCAAAAAAATTCAATACCCCTTCATGCTAAAAACTCTCAATAAACTAGGTATTGATGGAACATACATCAAAATAACAAGAGCTATTTATTAAAAACCCACAGCCAATATCATACTGAATGGGCAAAAGCTGAAAGCATTCCCTTTGCAAAGTGGCACAAGACAGAGATGCCCTCTTTCACTACTCCTATTCAACATAGTGTTGAAAGTTCTGGCCAGGGCAATCAGGCAAGAGAAAAAAATAAATGGTATTCAGGTAGGAAAAGAGAAAGTCAAATTGTCTCTGTTTGCAGATGATATAATTGTATATGTAGAAAACCCCATCTTCTCAGCCGAAAATATCCTTAAGCTGATAAGCAATTTCAGCAAAGTCTCAGGATACAGAATCAATGTGCAAAATCACAAGCTTTCCTATACACCAATAATAGACAGAGAGCCAAATCATGAGTGAACTCCCATTCACAACTGCTATAAGGAGAATAAAATACCTAGGAATAGAACTTACAAGGGATGTAAAGGACCTCTTCAAGGAGAACTACAAACCACTGCTCAAGGAAATAAGAGAGGACATAAACAAATGGGAAAACATTCTATGCTCATGGATAGGAAGAATCAATAACATGAAAATGGCCATACTGCCCAAAGTAATTTATAGATTCAATACTATTTTATCAAGCTACCATTGACTTTCTTCATAGAATTAGAAAAAACTACTTTAAATTTCATATGGAACCAAAAAAGAGCTCGTATAGCCAAGAAAATCCTAAGCAAAAAGAACAAAGCTGGAGGCATCACACTACCTGACTTCAAACTATGCTACAAGCATGCAGTAACCAAAACAGCATGGTACTGGTACCAAAATCAGATATATAAATCAATGGCACAGAACAGAGGTCTCAGAAATAGCACTGCACATCTACAACCATCTAATCTTTGACAAACCTACCAAAAACAAGCAATGGAGAAAGGATTCCCTATTTTTAAAATGGTGTTGAGAAAACTGGCTAGCTATATGCAAAAAGCTGAAACTGTACTCCTTCCTTACACATTATACAAAAATTAACTCAAGATGGATTAACCTAACATTTTTTGAAGGCACATAAAACTAAAGAATATTTCTAAAAGAGCTAAGATTTTAAAGAATTGTAAAGGGGAAGCCCGGCCGGGCACAGTAGCTCATGCCTGTAATCCCAGCACTTTGGTAGGCCTAGGCGGGTGGATCAAGAGATCAAGAGATCAAGAGATCAAGACCATCCTGGCCAAAATGGTGAAACCTCGTCTCTACTAAAAATACAAAAATTAGCTGGGTATGGTTGCACGCATCTGTAGTCCCACCTACTCAGGAGGCTGAGGCAGAAGAATTGCTTGCACCCAGGAGGCGGAGGCTGCAGTGAGCCAAGATTGCGCCACTGCACTCCAGCCTGGCAACAGAGCAAGACTTGGTCTCAAAATAAATAAATAAATAAATAAACAAAATAAAGAGGAAGCCTTTTACCTACATTAAAATCAATAGACTCTCATAGCTAAAGCTTTCCTTTCTTCCACTAAACGTTTCTGAACTCCTCCCTCTGCCAAGTACAACTTCAGAGTACAACATCATTTGCTTAATCCAATGTTTTCTTTCCTAAATAAAAGTGACACCTACTTTTCAGACACTCACCTTGAGGATTAAAGAAAATATTTCACTTTATTCTTGGACCTTTCAAGTAGTAAACACCAGCTTTGTCAATACAAGGCACCTCTTAAGAGAATAACATTTTTTTTTAAGAATAAAATTTTAAAGGAACTTGATTGAAAATGTACCAGTCTAGTGAGGAAAAGCATAGGGCATACATGCTTATTACCTAAAATCAGAAATACCAACACTGCCTGTCATGTTTTCTGGAAAAATATTTTATTTTTGGCTTATTTCATCATTCTGTCTCCCCACGACCCCTCAAATTTACACTTTTTTCTTTTCAGTGCTAAAGGCTAATAGCATTTCATTTGCACGAAAGTGAAAGGGGGCTGCACAGGGGTTACTGTAACTCTTCTGAATGTAATGTTCAACCTCTCTTCTCATTCCTTAGACCAAGGCAATGTGGGTATTTTCTGTGAAAAGGCACAAACCTTCAAGGTTCTTTCTCATAAAATTAATTACAGAGCTCCATTTCACACTTACCAAGCTTTGGTTGGGTTTTTTTTTTTTTTTAACACAATGACAAAATTTCAAAAAAGATTTCTTAAGGCTATGCCTACACATACAAACTAAGATGGAGAGCTGAGTAATTAATAAAATATCTTGGATGTCAAAGTAACTTTGTATGGATTATTCAGACAGTGAGTACACAAATATTCTGAGTGTTTTTGCCTTGAACATGCATAACTGCTTCTAATTCATTTTATCCAGAAGTCTGAGGACTAAGGCTAGAGCTACCTGATGAAAAGAATCAGACTATTTTCAACTCAGTAAACTATGTCAGGTTAGGATTTTACTATCTCAACTATAAAAATGAGCAAAGCAATCAAAATTGAATGTGTGCTCACCCTCTTTTCCATCTTCAAATAAACGCAGTAAAAACTCTTAGCCCAAAATGGGTGAGTTATCTGAAAATAATTGTATTACAGATGAAAGTTTAGTCTAATTTTTGCCTTACTGCTAAAGATCTTTACAAACTGGACGGCATGCTTTAAGTCTCTTTATTATTCTAGAGTTTAGTTACTTTTGTTGTAAAGTAGAGATAATGAAGTTTTACCTTTTTATGCTATACGTCACAGAAATGGGAGATAAGATTCTAGATCTAGAATTTAATTTTCAATTGCACTCCATAATTATGTGAAAAAAAGATGCAGGGAGAGCATTGTTTCTTTCCAGTTCAACTTGCCAAGATACTTCCACAGCACACCTCCTTTCATTCTTCTTTGTGCTATATAATTTAAATTTGCTATGTAATTGATAAAGCAAAAGAAAGCTCAACATGTAAATTATACTTTTTGCCATGTTAACATGAAGAAACTGACTTGAACTAATATGAACATATTTATTTAGCAACTGAGTGTTAGTATTGAGACCTTGAAGCCTTATCTGTCTTACACCAACATTTTTCTTTATAATTTTTCTTTCTTTTTTGGACTTAAATATTTTACATTATTTTTCTAGACAAGTAAAGTCACTATCAAAGTTAATCACCTTCAAACTAACAACATTATAAAACCTCAAAGATAAATGAAAACAAATATAGTTGAGCAGATGATGGTGGAATAACTCAACATCTTTCAAATTGTCACATCTTTAAAGTCAGGAAAATTATACTCAAAGTAGTGAGAGGAAACTTTACTAATATCAGTAAAAAATTCTAACATTTTTAAAATTCATAGAAAATTTTTAAAAATGACAAAAATAGTTTTGAAAAAGGAGAAAATGTAGACTTCAGAACCAGTAAATTGCAGCTTATTCCCTTCCCCAGTTATAACTCAGAATTTTAGAGACACTTTTTTTTAATTTAAATAGGAGGTGGTTAAGTCATATCCAAATACCTTTATTTTCATTACAATAGAGATAATATACATAAGGGACAAACTTATGAAAATATTTTGAGCAGATAGATTACAGTAATAATGAGTTGACTTACAGTTAGTAGAGTAATTGTATTCAAAGATTGAAGTGGCTCACACCTGTAATCCTAGTACTTTGGAAGCTGAAGCAGGTGGATTACCTGAGCTCAGGAGTTCGAGATCAACCTGGGCAACATGGCGAAACCCTGTCTCTACTAAAAGCACAAAAAATTAGCCAGGTGTGGTGGTGAGTGCCTGTAATCTCAGCTACTCAGGAGGCTGAAGCACAAGACTCGCTTGAACCCAAGAGGTGGAGGTTGCATTGAGCCAAGATCTTGCCATTGCACTCCAGCGTGGGTGACAGAGGGAGACTCTGTTTCAAAAAAAAAAAAAAAAAAAAAGATAATGACTTAAAGATATGATGTCAGCTGAAAGAGATGTTTCCTGAACATATGTTCTAACCTCTCTATAGAACATTAAAATCAATGACAGGAATGAATACACAGTTTTCAAACCTACATATAACACATTCAGGATTTTAAAAGATCTTAACACATGGAAACATATGATGAAACTAAGAGCTAAACCTAAGAGGGATATATGTAAATTACCACATTGGTTTTAACAATCTGCTGCACAAGAACTTCATGGAGATTGAACTTAATCATAGTTTATGTAAGTAATATAAAAGACTTTTAGAAGAAAACTTGGCACATATTAATCAACTGTGGTATTACAGCTATTTTAGTAGCCACCATTTTGTTACTAATCATCACTACAATTATACTCACCAGAGAAGTTAATGTAATAACTTTAATGTACTTTTTAGTCAACAAAATTAGTTCTAGGCCGTAGCATAGTTAGAAGTGGGGAAGATGAGAGGAGATCATATGGAAGATGGAGCACATTTTTGAAATGAGTCAATTTCTTAAGAACTTTCAAGGTAATGTGATGAAATGCTGGTTGGCACCATTATTAAATCAAGATGTTGGAGAAATCAGGGTGAGGCAAGATCATGAAACTGGCTGAGTTCACTCAAAGGTCTATAGTTTTCTATGTGTCTGTGCTTTCACCAAGCATAAACATAGGCCAAACCAACCTGAGCTGGGCCATTCTCTGTTCCACATCCTGTTTCCCCTGATGTTTTAATTTGGCCATGCTTCCTGTTCTTGCTGCAATATTGTAAGAATGACGTTGACAAATAAGAATGCATTTTAAGTAATATGAATGAGTAATTAAGGGTCTAAAACCTATGCCAATTGAAGAATGTCTGGTTTACCTATGGATATTTAGTTTCTCAAGTGAAACCATGGAAAGAATGATGTGTTCAGTGTTTTAGCACATATAAGAGACTGCTAAATAGAACAGAAATTAGAGTACATCTGTGAAACTTTAATAAGACAGGACCAATGAGTGAATATTAAAACAAAGTAGATTTGATAGACTCTAAAAGCAAAAGAAAAGAAAATAGAAGAAAAAAAACTGAAACTGAACCATATTTTTTTAAAAAATGACATGAATGTGCTCAAGAAGACATTATCAAAAATTATAGGAAAAAATTTTATATTAACTTGGAAGATATGCTAAATCTCTAAAAGGATGCATCAACCATGAAGATTCTAGAATTCTGAATATATAGAATCAGAGTAATAGGAAAAAAAGTAGGGTAGTCTTTTATATACTCCATTGAGTGTTAACATTCTCTGTTCTTCTGTCAATAACACCTACATAATTATATTTCCTAAAATTGCTGTACTTCATTCCTGGTCATGCCCTACCATACCGTAAGGAAAATATTATCTTAATACTGTTACTAGATGAAGGGATGTGTTTTTCCAGGCAGAGTTTCCTGTATAATCATTTAATTTTTTTCACCATAAATTGTGTATGCACATGTAGATGCGTATGCTTTAATTCATTCAAAGTATACAGAAAGAGATATACAGGTGTCATTTTGTGGATTTCTTTTTTCCTTTTTGAATCATGATAAAATTGGGTTCAATAAGTTGTATTTTGGGCATAGTACCCTCAGCCTAGGAGCATAGTAAATCATTACCTGATTGTAACCCATTATATTTGCTCTAAGAATCCCCCATAAAAGCAATAATGTTTACATCATAAAGGAATATCTTTATAATGATTCATAGGATATATTTCTCTGAGGTCTAAATCTTTACAATATAAATTAATTTCCTCTTTAGTAATATTTTTAATTTTTAAAACATGAATTATAAGAATATTTGATTCCTCATATTTCTCCTTTTACACTGAATACCAAAAATTCAGAGACAAATTGGTGATCCACTAGTCATAACTTCAATTTTAAATATTACGTTACCCTAGCTTTACCTTACTGCTTTTCGATTCTTTTTTTTTTTGTATTTTCCAATCTCTTTTCACTTTAAAAAATCAGTTAGATTTTGTTTTATTATCCTTAATACTTTTTGGAACAACCTGGACACTTAATAAACACATAGATAAATAAATAAATTACATATCAAATAAATATCAAAAGTTTTCAATACTATAGAAACTTTACACAAGCCTACTGTAGAAGCTAAAAGAAAGATTTAAAAACGAGTATTTTTTCAGAATAGCTTAGAATAGTACCATGATCCTATTTTATATTCATCATTTTCATTATGGTCACTTTGTCTCGTGACTCCGCTTTCTCCTCATCCAATGCCAACAAATTTCTCACTGTGAGGGCAATGATGCTGCTGTCATACTGAGACTCTGTGGAACTGTTTTCTCCTGTGGAGCAGTCTTCATGTGCACCTGCACATGTCACTATGCAAACCCTATCCTTTAAGAGAGAAGAAAAGAGCCCTTTAAATTAACTCCTTGCATGTTGAAAACACTAGGCTAAGCAAATCCAGCTATAGGATTCCTAAGTTTCCTTCACTCTATAGCTTGTGTAATGAACTTTAAAGCCATTATAACTCTATTCCAGGCCATGCATGACCATAACTTAGGAAACAGGATAATGGTGGGAGCTGTGCTGTTTTTGTCTGTACACATTCTCATCATTCAAGGAAAGCCAAGAAAATTTTTCAAGAGTTGAAAATAGACAAGAGTCAATTACTTTTATAGAAAAACTGATTTCTTATGGCCTTTACATAAAATATTTATTCAGCATAACTAATTGTGGATAGAAAATAGTTATATGGAAAAGAAATTGCTTATTCTGGATGTAAGGGGGATAAAGCCAGTAGCTTATATTTTGTCCATTTCTTTTGATTACAGGTAAGTGGTTATTTACTTATTTAACAAAGTTAATGTAACTTAGATGAAATTTGTTTTCCCCTTGAGGTATTATACTTTGATATAAAGAAATATCAAAGAAATTTAAATGTGTTCTCAATTAAATGCATTGGCCCAGATTCCAGAGCTGAGCTGAATTTCTCAAATTATAGTTCAAATGCATCAGTCTTCCTATGAAGTTTATTGTTCTGTAGGGGAATTGGCTAAGAGAAACTTCAACACTGGTGGGCTTTAAGGATGCAGTAATAGCTCTTGAATGACCATCAACATAGAAAATTGTTTGAGGTAGATAATAAATTTGACTTAAACTCCTTCAATATGCACAGGTCAAATGACTCTGCACAGGTTCCTTTAAGAGAAAAATCTGAAACCAAGTGATAATTAATAAAACACTCTCATGAGAATGATGTCTGGCAAATTTTACCCAGCAAATATCATGACATTTAAGCCCAAAGTGACTGGTGAAATCTTTCTCTTTTTGATTAAAACAGTGGCCTTCAATAAACAACACATTGGATCTTCAAGTCTTTGGTCACTATTCTTAATTCATATTTTGTTTTGTCTGTTGTTTCTTTAATTCATCTTGGGATCCTTGTGCTGTGGCTTTTTCCTTAACAGCCACTTTTCTAAGCCACAGCAGCCAGTGCAGCTTCCCTCATTATTCCCAGTACTGCTATTTAGTGTCAGCTTCAAAAATGGAAGCACACAAGGAAAGAAGTGTTCATGCTGTGTTTGTCTTGGTTCCATAGCCTTACAGGGTTGATTCGTATGGAAATCCAAACTGTAGGAATAATATTTCAGTGAGAGAAAGATGCAGAAAAATCTTTATTGATGAGTAAAGGGCTAGGTCATTGCATTCTCATCCATCCCATTGCGAATGAAATCTACAATTTAAATGGCACACCCTATAAATTCAGCCATGAGGATGCAGGATAGGCAGATTCTGGCTGCCCCGTTGGGTGTGGCAGATACGTGAATTCCTTAGTTGTGTTCTACACAAAGAGATAGCACCACAGTGTTTAATTGTTTCCCATAATATCAGCTGCCTGAAGGTAACATTTCTACATATTATGATAAATTATGGAGGATACCATATGTGGTTAGACTAGCCGTGTCTTAAGAGCAGATACAAGCAGTAGGTATGTTAATACTTCTCATCTGTCAGGGAAGAGTCATCAGTGGCAGCAAAACTTCTCTGTGCTTCCATTCACTTTGTCTTTATGGTTCTACATTGCAATTAATATAAATTCTAAGGGCCTTTACCTAAGGTGCTTTTTTTCACTGTGGTAGTGTGTAGGCTAGTTTGTCTGTGATTCTGCAGTTTGATCATGATTTTTCTTTGCAATCAACTAAAACACAGCTATGGCCCTCAAGCAAGTATTTTTAAATGGCAGACAGTTATATAATACACACAAATTGGAGGCATAAAAAGGGAAAAGGAAAAAGAAAAAATTCTTTGTTTAGGTATATCTTGAGATGTAAGAAAGAACACAGGATGTATTTGATCTTTTTAAAACTTCATATTACTTGGTGTAGTTACCTACTTGAATTGTAAATATATTTTTATTCATATGGAAAATGTCTTATCAAAACAGTAAATCATGCTAGACTTGAACATGTCACTTTCTCACCTGGGTTTGTCATTTTGAATATTTGTCATGAGTGAGGCTACAGTTTCTCTTATGGAACCCACATTTATAAAATTCTGTGCTGTTAATGCAGGTCCTCAAATTAAAATGAATTCTTTTTTTTTTTTAATAAAATAGGGGTTAAAGCAAAATCACTCTAGTATATCACTCACTGTACCTCATTGCAATGTGAAATCTGTTTCCCAAAAACACATATATTCTTCCCATTAAAAAAAATACTTTTCAATGACTTGGAAGCTGAGCATAAGAGGGAAGAAGTAATGAAATGAAAGTAGTTTCAGGACCAAGGGATGTAATTCCCAAGGGATCTGCCTTCTATTTTACTCATCAGATTGCGTGCACACATAAGTTTAATTGTCTTACGAGGCACCCTTATGAAATTTAGCACGCTACTGTCTCCCTGAGTGTGTAAGTCAATCCACCATGATAAAAGAAGCATTTGAAGAGGCAAGTAACTTTCCAGAATCAGTTGAATATACCTAATCTTGTTAGGGCAAAAGAAGATCAACTTTATTCAATGTTGGATTGAGTAATTAGACAAGAATAGGATTGCAATTTAATTAATTTAGCATATCTGCCTTCTATGTGACATGGCAATATTTCTTGACATATGGAAATTAGAGACTTTCTAAATTATTCTCCAAGGAGAAGAAACCAAAAAAAAAGTGTATTTGCTAAGTACATTTTAATTTTAATTGAAGTTTCTGTGATGATGGAAATGTTTGATATTTGCATGGTCTAAGGCTATAGGCATTGACCACGTCTGGCAACTGAGCACGTAGTGCAATTGAAAGTCTAAAATTTTATTGCATTTTAGTTAATGTATATTCAGTCACATGTGGCTAGTGGCTGCCATACTGGATTTTGCAGTTCTAAATACTAGATAAGTAGAACAATTTTCATGGAAGGAGGTTTGGGGAGAGCATCCCAGAAGAAAGGAAAAACTTTTGCAACGCCTGAAGGTGAAACTAGGGAAACAGTAAATAGCCAATTTGAGTAAAGCAACATTGCACAAAGGCATGTTTCAAAGGGGGGAGAAAGAAATTAAACCAGGGAGTTGGTATTTTTTAAGTACAGCCTGGCCATAATTTTTTTAACCAGATTACTAATTCCCAAATAAAAGTTTAAGCAGATCCATCAGGCTTCCATTTGTTCTAACTTGATATAATTAATAAGAAATATAGAATTTGTTTTGATGACCCTTTAATAAAGCTGTATTCTGTGTACAAATATATAAATACATATGTGTATAACTGCCTCCTAAAGAAATATTGAGAAAGATAAGTGCTATTTGGAGGATTTTGAAGGACTAGGTTAAAGCTCTCCATTTATTTTCAGCTGGGTTATCAGATCTTGGCATTCCATGGCTAAGATCAACAATTGCTTCAAACACAATCCCAAGGAATGGTTTTTTGTTTGTTTGTTTTTTGGGTTTTTTTTAGAAATTTGCTGAGCAGTTGCATCACAGAATATTTCTTTTTGGACACAGCATTTTCAGTATTTTGGTATCTCAGTTACTATTGATTGCTCTATCCACAGGAAGTCGATGACTAAAGAGAAGGCGGTGAGGATATACAGTATCACAACAGGAAAGTTTCTGGAGATCACCGAATAAGTAAGTGCCTAGATTCTAGTCTAAGCCTCTCATTCTCCATGTGGGGACACTGAAGCTCAGTGAAGTCAAGTTGATGGTGTTGGTTTACCAATTTAACAAATATTTCTTGAATCCTTCAGTGTTCCAAGCATCCTTTTCATTTCTGTAGATGTGATAGAGAGCCAAATCTCCCTCTTCCATTCATGGAGCTTACCTTCTAGTGAGGAGGAATATAATATGCACCTAAATATACCCAACAATCAATTCGTTCTTTCAATGATATTTTATTGAATGCTTATTATGTACCAGTCATAGTTCTGGGAATACAGCATCAAGAACAATAGAAAAGAAAGAAAAATAGGCAAATAACCTGTGCCCTTCTGGGGCTTCCAGTCTGATAAGGAAAGAGAAAACAAACAAGGTAAATCAGTAAATAATTATAGTATGTTCAATATATGAAAAAATAAATAACCAAAAGGAGATTCAGGGAGAACTGAAATTTGGGTAGACCGGCCAGGCAAGCTTTACTGAGAAGATGACACTGGAACACAGCCCTTGAAGGAAGAGAGGAAGCAATTCCTTCAATATCTGATGGAAGATCCTTTCTGACAGAGAAGGAAAAGCGAGTGCAAAGACTCTGGGGCTGAAACATGTTCTCCATGTTCAAGGAACCACAAAGAAGCCAGCATGGCTAGAGTAAGGGGAACAAGGTGGAGGGAGAGTGGAAATGAGCTTATGAAATTAACAGCCAAGGGAGACCAGATAAAGTCTCATTTTTCATAAAACAAGGGTGGCTTTTACTTTGAGTAAAAAAGGAAAGTTGTTAGGGGTTTTCATTAATAGAGTGACATGACATAACATATTTAGTAAGAACACTGAAGTTACTTGGTGGTAAATGGACTAAAAAGGATCAGGGATATAAGTAGAGATGTCAGGGAGAATGCAATTGCAATAACCCAGGTAAAACAATGATGGCAGCAAATGTGGTGAGAAGTGGTAACAGCTTACGTTGAGGTATAGGTTTACATCTAATTGTCTGTATATCAATATCTTTTGAAAGCAGAACCAATATCATTTGTTGATGGGTTGAGTGAAGAGTATGAGAGAGAAACAGATAAATTTAAAAAAATAAATATTTATGGCCTAAACAACAAAAAAGATGGATCTGTCACAAACTACTACTGTGTGTGTGTGTGTGTGTGTGTGTGTGTGTGTGTGTGCATTTTGAGTGATGCTGAGTTATAAAAAAGAAGAAAGAAAAAGATAAGTGATGAGTGATAAAGTTGAGGTGAAGGTGTAATTGCAGATGGAATAGTCTATATAAGTTCCCTTTTTATTTTATTGTTTTATTTTATTGACATGGAGGCTTGCTCTGTTGCCCAGGCTGGAGAGCAGTGGCAGGATCTCGGCTCACTGCAACCTCTGCCTCCTGGGTTTAAGCGATTCTCCTGCCTCAACCTCTGGAGCAGCCGGGATTACAGGTCCATACAACCATACCCAGCTAGTTGTGGTATTTTTAGTGGAGACGAGGTTTTGCCATGTTGAACAAGCTGGTCTCAAATTCCTGACCTCAGGTGATCTGCCTGCTTCGGCCTCTCAAAGTGCTGGAATTAAAGAAGTTACCTTTTAATATAGACCTAAAATAAATTCTCTTCTCGAGAAGGAAGCGTACTCCAAGGAGAGCATAGAACAAGGGCAAGGGTCATGAGAAAGGACTTCTCTGGGCATGTTTGAGAAACAAGGAGGAGGCCACAGTGGCTACAAAGGAGTCAGACCATCAGTGAGGTAATAGAAGGTAGATTATGTGACCCTGTAGTCCATGGAATATGCCTTGTATATTCCCTGCATGAGACAGGAAGCCTCTGGGGAGTTTTGAGCAGAGAAACTGATATGACTTGAATATGATTTTTTAAAGGTTACTCTGGATTGTCATCGAGGGTCAAGAGAGCAGAAAGACCAGTTTAGAAGACTATTTTAACAATATAGATAAGAGATAATGGACTACAGCTGTAGGGGTGGAAAAGGTAAGAAATATTTCTATTCTGGATGCATTTTGAATGTAAATACAACAGCATTTTCAGAAGAATTGATGGTGAGAAAAAGAACGAAGTCAAGGATATCTCCAGGTTTGCAAGCCTAAGCAACTAGAATAATAGGCCTGTTACTTTTTGTCATAGGAAGATTGTGGGAGAATCAGCCTTAGAGAGAATGATCAATTGTTTGGTCTTTAACAGATTATGATTTAGAATCCTATCAGACGTCCAAGATGCAGCTGTGAGAAGGTAGTTGTTTAAAGCAGTTTAGAGTTCATGAGGGAGGTCAGTGCCGGAGATACACACATACATGCAAGGTCACGTGCACACACACACTCTTGCCACTGGTATATAGATGGAACCAGAAGATGCCGCTTGTGAAATTGATGTATATGATTGCTGATAGAGAAAAAAGAGGAACAAGAACTAAGCCCACAGACACTTCAACATTAGAAATCAGGAAAATGAAAAGCAAATCAACTGAAAAGGAACAGCCAGTGAAGTAGGAAAAGAACCGCGAGTGGCAAACTGTAAACCTGTAAACTGGAGGCCCAGGGGAAAAACATGTTTCAAGCTGAAGAAACAGATCAACAATAGCCAATATTGGACTTACTGTTCATGTCCAATAAAATGAGCCATTGCCCATTGGAAATGACAACTCAGCAGTTGTCTCATAGATGTCATGATGACATCTACAAGATCATTTTTGATGTTAGATACAAAATTATAATTTGACTGCTTTGAATAAAGCCTGTCAGTAGTGTCACTGGAAGTCAAGTGAGTCTTATGAATGTTAGTGCCATACAGTTTCTCCAACTCCAGCCTGGTCCCCAATGTTTCTATGAAATACTAATGTGTACCCACAGGCCGCTGTCTACACATGATTCTTACAGTAATAATAATCTTCACTAAAATAGGTTTTAGAGATATGTCAAGATAATAACAAAGGCATGTATAGTTATTATACTTAAATAAGATGCTATGCACACTGCATATAAAGAAATCACAGTAGAAATTGGTCAAGCCATTTATTAACTAAAATTCAATTAATTTTTAAGCATCATTCATCAAAGAAGTAATTCCTTGATTTGTCTTTGTTTTAATGATTAGCCGTCTATAGTATGTCTTAGTTTATAATTTTAATATATATTTGTTATTCAGTATTATTCAAAGTCTAATATTTGTAAGACACAAAAATCTGTGGTTGAAAAAAGAAGTTTTAGCAAGGTGCAATGGCTCACGCCTGTAATCCCAGCGCTGTGGGAGGCTGAGGCAGGTGGATAGCTTGATCCCAGGAGTTCAAGACTATCCTGAACAATGTAATGAAAGCTCATCTTCACACACACAAAAAAAATGCCAAAAAAAAAAAAAAGAAAAAAACTTGGTGTGGTGGTACACACTTTTGGTCCAAGCTACCCAGGAGGCTGAGGTGGGAGGATTACTTGAACCCAGGAGGCAGAGGTTGCAGTGAGCTGAAATCATGCCACTGCACTCCAGCCTAGCTGACAGAGCAAGATCCTGTATCAAATAAATAAATAAATAAATAAATAAATAAATAAATAAATAAAAGTTTTAGATACAAACAGTTTCTTGGCATTGAATGGAATAAATCAAGGAAAGATTAACAATTAAAGACTGGTTTTCAAAATCTCAGAAGCCAAGTGGTCTAATAGAAATTAATAAATAGTTTCTGGAATACCCTAATTCAAAGGTGTTCCACTATTAACCATAGCCTGTTTTACTATTTCTGATGGACCAGATCTCTGCAAACAAGATTGTCATACAGCACTAAAGCGGAAATAAATCATCCCCAAAAAACACCATGTTTTGTCCAGTATAAAATCATAATTCAATAAAATTATTCATAGTATTAACTATAAAGAAAGAAATCACTTAAAAGGGCTGGTCTCATTAAAATGTTCTTTGTATTAGTTTTCATATCAACATATAAAATGAATTATTTTACTTTATTTTGTTCTTTTGATCATAATTAATATGATTTAATTGTTCTAAATTATCTTTGTAATGTTTCTTAAAAAGCATATAAATCAGAGCTCAGTTATTATAGCAGAGAATTCATCTGTGAGATCATTTATTTGTCCATTTAAATCCAAATGAACCTTACAGCTCATGAGCTTTGCTTGATATTCTGCCAATGTTTAAATGTGTTCTGTAGTCAAATAAGCTTAGGAAATAATTACCCACAGCAAGAAACTTGAGGCGTAGTAATAGACTTTTGGCTACATGTTATTCACCACAAAACAGCATTGGAGTAACTCAGGTTATAGAATTGTGTTAGTAGTAAGCGCTTGATTTCTAAAGTATTAAAAAACCAAATCAGACATATTGTTGCCCTTGCATAATGCAGGCAGGCAGGTGGATAAAGATCAAACCAGGGAATTAATCAGTATCAGATTATTTTAATAGTGCAAGATTATTCAGGGAAAGTAGGCAACAGTAAATTTTTAATTGGAAAGAAAAATAGAATTTGTAGTTGTGATAAATCTAGATCTAGAGGAAAACTAAGATTTACTGAATTCTAGAGACAGAATACATATATATAATATATAGATTATATTATATATAATATAGATCATATATTATATATAATATAATAATTATATATAATGTATTTAATATATATTTTATATTATATATAATATATATTTTATATTATATATATATATAGTTTATTTTTTTAAAATGTAATTCTGGGCCAGGTACAGTGGCTGACTCACGCCTGTAATCTCAGCCCTTCAGGAGGCCGAGGCAGGTGGACAACCTGAGGTCAGGAGTTTGAGACCAGCCTGGCCAACATGGTGAAACCCCATCTTTACGAAAAATACAAAAACAAAAAAAGGATCAGCTGGGCATGGTGGCTTGTAGTAGCAGTTACTTGGGAGGCTAAGGCAAGAGAATCACTTGAACCCGGGTGGTGGAGGTTGCAACGAGCCAAGATTGTGCCACTGCACTCCAGCCTGGGCGACAGAGTGAGACTCCATCTCAAATAATAATAATTCTGGACCTGTCAGTTTTCAGTCACTAAGCCAGTTACCAAGGATTCTGAGATGAGCCTTCACAAAGAACATCACCTAGGTCAATGGTTCTCAGTGTGTAGTTCCCAGACCAGCAATATCATCATTGCCTGGGAACCTGTGAGAAATGCAAACTTTTAAACGCCCAGATTTACTGAATCAGAAACTCTGAGGTTGGTGACCTACAATCTGTGTTGTAATGAACCTTCCAGGTGATTCTGATGTATGCTAGAGCATGAGAACCTCCAACCTAGCTAATCATTCTAATCTCATGGGTGAGGAAATTCAGACTCAGATTAGCAGGTGATTTGGGAATATGGATTAAAATTTATGAATTTTCTAGTCTCTACTGCATCAATAATTCTGCTTAGAGCACTTGAGAACACATTAGCTTGCTTACTCAGCATCCATTTGGTTGTTTTTATTTATGTTAGAATGATGGTTCTGTTAAAGGACTTCTTACTCTACATTTTTAGGTTCCAAAGGAAAGTGGCCTTATTCTCAGATGATACTTTTTCTAAGCAAATCAGAGTAGTAGTGATGTCTTTGTTATTTATTCACATAGGGAAGAGTATTTGATCCAATGATGGTCAGGGTGAAAAAAGGGAAACTTTCGGGAGATATTTTCTCACTCCTGAGAAGAAATTATGAGAAGATGAAATACCTCTTCTTCTTAGGTATTGCCATTTTTGGGTAGAATGCCTGGGACTCCTACAGCCCTTTTGTTACTAAGGACAAGTCCAAACTTCTGAGAACATTACAATATTTACTTGTAAAGAAAGTATGATATCCATGATGTGACTGAGCTACTAAAACAACCTGAAACAACCAACCGACAATATAAAGTACCTTTTGTGACATCCATCCTCCCTTGGGAGTTCGAATTGTTGACATAATGAAGGTCTTTACAGTTTAAGCCAGCATGAGTCAAAGTTTCTGCTACTTATATTTGAAAACATCTTGGACACAGGAGTTTTAACACTATCCTGTTGGAGATCCTTAATATCTTATCTGCTTCTCATATTCATAAATCATAATGAAAAAAATGCATCATGTTACAAAGATAAAGAAATAAAATATTTTTCTTCCCTCATCCTACTTCCTCCTCTATTCTTGAAATGTAAACCTTTTTAATCCTTTCTAATTGTTTGATAGTCTTTATAATAATTATAAATAACATTTCTAATGTTTACTGATTGGTAATTTTTAAATATATATTTATTTCTTGATATGAAATGATTATCCTACTTATACAACTTCAATTTCCCTTTCTCTCATCTATCTCCAGATTTGTATTTATTATATTTTTATTTTAGTTCTGTTAGCAGTTAGCTTTATAATTTTTAACTAGGAAAATTTTGATCTACTAGTTTTGATCCAACAAAATTAAGTAGTACATGTTGATTATCCAGTACCTTAGATGAAGAAATAATAATACTTCTCTGCTTCCACTTTTCTCCTTTTTTTTTCATAGCTGCAAACTCTTTTATCAATGTTCAAAACAGGCACATTATTCTTCTGGAATATTTCTAAAGTAATTTAAAAACAATGAAAATCATTAGTCCTTTACATTTCAATGATCCAAATGTTGTTCCCCGAAGAATTGAAGGACTGAACTCAGAAACTGAGGCATAATTCTAGCCTCATAAATCTATGCCACTTAACATGGAATTTCCAGGCATTAAGATCAAATAGATTACTTTCCTTTCCATTTCATCACATGTCACATCTTAGTTTGTTTCATATTTGAATCATGACATTCTTGTTTTTCTTTTTCTAGAAGATCCAATCACTTTTTCTTTAACTTCTGGTTAGAACTACATGTTCATCTTATTATTAAGGGCTTCTAAGTCTCTTGATTTTTTTTCTCCCATAAGTCCCAAATGGCATCTTTTAAAATGCTCTTTTTACTTCTTGGTCTAAATTGGACAGATAAAAGTCTATGTCAGCTGCACAGATATCTTTCTGAGATTGTTTTTCAAATAAAATTGTGGATTACTTCTGTTTGGATCTAATATTTTCTTTTTAGTTGGGTTTCTCTTTTATTGTTTTACTGGATCATGATGTTAAGTAAGTGTTTTAAAGATTTGTATAGAACTAAACATTCTGTCTTTGCATATCTCAAAAATATGCTCATTTTGCCCTTATATCTGATTTATGCTTTCCAGATTCAAACTCTGAACATTTGCTTTGCCTCATTAGTTTCTAGCATTTAGTAACACTCTTAAAAGTCTGATACCAAGGTGAAATTTTTGTTTCTAGATATTCTCATTTCTTCTCCAGAGAACTAAATTTTCTCCTTACACTTGAAAGACTGAACTTTCAGAATAACATATATAATTGTAAATTTTTCTTCACATATTCATTTATTCCTTTCTTCATTTATTCTACAATGGACCTCAGTGTTTATTATATCAGTCAGACTTTCTACTGATTTTTTATGTGTTTTGACAATTATATTTTTCATTAGCAAGAGTTATTTATTTTTGTTCTACAGTTTCTCCTTTTTCATAGTAGCCTGGTCTTGTACTATCAATATGATATTCTTTCTCCTTTCTCTAAGAATATTAGTTGTAATTGGTAACACAGTTCTCTCAGATTCATTGACTTCCGGTAGTTTCTCCAGTCAATTGTTGTGTTTATTTTCTAGATCTATCTGTTTCTACTATTTATTCCAAAAAACTTTCCCTCCAATGGGAGGCCTAAGAGAGGGTCATGGGACAAGAGTGATTTTCAAGTGACTTGGGCTTTCTTTTATGGGTCATGAGAAAGCATGAGAGAAGGCAGGACAGCAGCCCAGGGCTCACGTAATTTCCAAAGTTAAGATGAACTTTGCTCCAAGGGGAGCAGTTTTGCTGTGCTTTAACCCTCAGTGGAGCTGTGGAGCTGCCTTTATTGATTTACTTTTCTATACTGAATCCTGCTACTCCTCTTTCCAAGCCCAATAGCCACATCACATGTCTTCCAAAGCAGCTTTCTTGTGTCTTAACACAGGTCAGGCCAACTGCTGCAGCCAGAGCTCTGTAAACTCGAGTAGTGGGGAGGGAAATTGAGAGGATTTACCTTCTTGGTATTTTTTTTTTATACAGACAGCCCTCTGATTAGCTCTGCTGATGACTGCTCTCTAGACAACTCCACTAGGACGATTAGGACCTGCTCACTCTGAACTTAATGCAGTTTCAGAAACTATGGCTCCTACCTCTGCTTACAGCTTTCTCACCTGGACTTTTAATCTGTGGTTTCCTCTGTCCCATATATCCCTTAATGAAGTCTTACCTTCTTTTCTGTCTTTCAGGAATTCTGCAAAGTATTTTATCTACTGGTGACACCCATTAGGGTTTTCAGGACTGATATGAATTATTTCATGTAAACAAAAATTTTTATAGCTGTATCACTGGTGTGTTGAAATAACTTGTAGTTGGATATGTGCTCTCAATACATTATTTTGCTTTGAATGCACACATATACCCACACATATACACATATCAATACACACACACATATATATTATAGAACACACGAAGTAATTTATGCAAAATGTCCTTATATAATGATAGCATTAGACTGAAATAAGGATAATATTTTGACTGAACAATTATGTCAAGGAAAGAATTTTTAATACTTGGGAGGCACAGTAACTTATTTTATGTATCACTTCAAACAAGAAAACATGCAAATCAAGGTGATAGAATCAAAATGATGACAAAATATAAATATGGCAGAAAATAGCATAAAAACAATAATTATTAATAGACATATCTTGAATAATCCTGCAAAATTTGAGCAAACATTAATAATATAGAAGAAGAGAGATAAAAACCAAGCTGTAGAAAGATCATGTTATTTCATACACATAAAGTTCAATCTCAATAAATATCAAGGTTTTTATTATATTTTATCCAGCAAGAGAAAACCAGGAGTTGTCACTGATCTGGGTTATGTTGCAGAGAAATTTGCATTCATTTTCTTAATATCACTGGTTGCTATGCACTTTGTAGAGTAAATTAGTCACAAAAGTTTGTTTAATATGCTGACTGGCAGCAAATAAGAAATTATAGTAAGCCAATACCATTCCTTCTTCATATAGAAATTAAAAGCTGGACTAAGCCATCCAATAAAACTCAGAGGTGTTCCTTTAATTTTCTCATGAGTCCCTTCAGGTGACTTAAATAAATGGATGGATTTGTACATGGTTATGTAAACTTAGATTGAACCTACATTAGGCCAGGTACAGTAGCTCACAGTTCTCTCAACATTTTGGGAGACCAAGGTGGGAGGATTACTTGAGCCCAGGAGTTCAAGAGCAGCCTGGGCAATATAGTGAGACCCCATCTCTGCAAAAAATAAAAATTCACTGGGCATGGTGGCACATGCCTGTAGTTTTAGCTATTCCAGAGGCTGAGATGGGAGCAGTGGTTGAGCCCAGGAGGTCAAGGCTGCAGTGAGTTGTATTCCTACGACTGCACTCGAGCAACAGAGCAAGAATCTGTCTCAAAACAAAAAATGAACAAACAAAAAAATCCTAAATTGTATCTATTGTGAAGCAATTTTCAGTTTCACATACTGTTATTATATACCTTAATTTACATTATATTTATTTTTTTCATTCTTATAAAATAAAATATACTGCCTAAAAATATACTTAAGTAAAAATATCTAGCAAAATAAAACACAAAATGGTTTGTGGGACAGTAGTATCCCATAATTTAAACTGGCAAGTATACATAGTTTAGGATTTATTTTTCTAAAATATTTCCTGGCTGGGTGTGAGGGGTACTCATGACTGTAATCCCAGCACTTTGGGAGGCCAAGATTCATGGATCACCTGAGGTCAGGAGTTTGAGACCAGACCAGCCTGACCATTATATGAAACCCATTTCTACTAAAAATACAATTATCTAGGTGTAGTGGCAGTCACCTGTAAGTACTCATCTTAGCTACTTGGGAGGCTGAGGCTGGAGAATCTCTTGAACCCAGGAGGTGGAGGTTGCAGTGAACTGAGGTCACACCACCGCATGCCAACCTGGGTGACAGAGTGAGACTCTATCTCAAAAGGAAATAAACTATTGCCTTTTTAATTGTTGTATTATTTAAATTGTATGTGAAATGGGCACACCAGGAGCCCACTTTTGTAGTACACCAAAGGCACTTTTATAGTACACCAAAGGTGCATTCCTCAATTCTTCATGATCTTGTATAGCCTATTCATTATAGGCAAGATAAGATTTATAAAAACTGGGAGAATTTTATTCCCACATTCCTTCCTTGACCTATGAAATAAGAACTTTGCCAATTCTGCCATTGTATTAGGTTAGAACTGGGGAGGAAGCTTCCACCATTTTCTCCATCCTACTTAGTTCCTCCTCCCCAGAAGAAGATGGGTGACTTTGCTAATTAGTACACTGGGGCAAAGGCTACAGCTTGCAGGTGACCCACATTGTTGGCTTCAGCTTTCTCTTTTCCACTTTCCCTATCATCAGTGTGCCCACCAGGGATGTGTGTTCACTCTCACCACTCCTGCTCTCATGCAGGGAGTCCGCATGAATTAGAGTAAGGCAACATTCTCTCAGCCCTGGCTTGCTGAATTCTAGAGTGTATGAAAGGTTATTCTCTGTGTAGTTCAACAGGTAAATCTGTGCTCAAAATAACCAACACTCCCAAGAAAAAATCTCCAAGGTTAAGTTGAGAAAGATGGATAAAATCAGAAGCCTTACTTTGCTGTCGAAGCCCAAACTTTTTCACCTAATATAATATTAACAATATTGTGTGTATTTTAACATTTAATATTTAAATTCTTACCTAATTTTTTGTAGTGTTCTCAATTTGGTTGGCACTCAGAAGACAGCAGTGGAATAAATATTAGCGCTTCACCAATCCTTAATAAAAAATAAGAAAAAACATTTAAAACAATTTGCCTTAACAAAGATCTTTTGCATACTCACAAAGGAAATAAAAGTCCCACTTACTTAAAATGTTTCCTAACTACAAGCCCATACAATTAAAAAAAAATAGTTGCACAACCCCACTGAATTTTAATTCTCAAAATATATTTAAAAAATTAAAGTTGTTTAGGTTTCAAAACATCATTCTGTGGCAGAATTGTTTCTTATTTGGATGAGTACAAGCAAAACAAGATCATGATCTTTTTGTAGATTTGTTATAGGCAAAAACTACTTGGTTTAGAAGTACAATTATTTTTCCCCTTTGGCAAATCAAAGACTCTGCGTGTAAACACTTTGAGGGTTAAAGCTCCAATGCTCATTTAGCTTTGCAAACTTAAAGAGTCTTTTGCAGACCTCTGCCCATAGGCCAGTGTTTGATAGAAACCTTGTGCTTTAGGGAGTTGTAAATGTGTCCAGTAACTTTCTACAATTATCCCTTGTTGAATTAGCAGAATCAGTAGGGCACCCAAAGAGGCCCTTGTGAATTTTTGCTTGATACCTTGGGGGTTTTTTTGTTTCTTAAACGTTCCAGACTTCCTTAATCCTGTGATTTTAAAGCTAAATGGCTATTGTATGTAATACATTGTTGTATAGAGCTTTCAAGGTCTCTGATAACTAACTTTCTGCAGTGTCCTTTGTTTCATTAACCAGACCAGTGGGGCTATCCCATATCATGCCTGTATTTGGTGTGCTTTCCCTATAGACTCAAAGGCAGCCATTTAAGTCACCCTTAAATGTTTCAATTACATACAAGACCCACTTTAGCTCTGCGAATGTAGGGCCAATCAGCCTTTCCAAGAGTTGACATACCTAGAGACCAACTGGAAAGTTGCAGGAGATAATAGTCATAGATCTGCTAATTCAGCGAGAAACAACTGTGCAAAATTGAGAGATAGTTTCATTGTATGCTGGTTACCTTTTCTCGCTGCTTTGAATTGTATTTTCCTACTTACCTAATCATGCTTAGTGCAGTATCCTACCACAGTTTTCTAAGCATTAACTGATAATTTAGTAAACCCCAGGAATCAGAAAATAATCTTAGACTTAATATTTTTACAAAAATCTTCTATTTTGTATGAAAAACTTTGAAGCTTCATTTTAAATGTTCATCCTGTTAAACCTGTAGATTTTTTATGGCTTTCCAGAGGAGTATAGAAAACTCTGATAATTACAAAGTGTGAAGTAAAACCTGAAGCAGAGCCTAATGAGAGAATACACTAATAGCATACATTTCTTCCTGGTGTATTTCATTTTCTCTGAACCTAAGAAGCTGCACCTGTGAGTTGGAGGGGGCCAAAGAGGAAAATTATTACTTAGATTTTGCTTTCATAAATGATTTTCTATAGATAAAATACTATTGAGAGAGCAACTTCCATGATACCTTATACTTATATCTTATGTCAGAAGAGGATATTTGAATGATTAGTTGTTAGAAGAAGTATATTAAGCAGGAAAAACTATAGTCCCTTTAGCTCTGTGCAACCATGACAATCTAGTGCTTTTCCCAACAATTATTTACAAACTTTGAGAAAACAAAAGTAATATTGTCATTATTTAGATAATTTACATAAATTTTAACTTTCATATTAGTGTAGAGAAATAAATTCTGAAACAACTGTCATATATTTTTCATACCCTTTGAGAACTTTGGGACTCACTGAATCAACATGTAAAGTATGTGCACGTATTCAGAGTAAAACTGAGTAGCTTTGCTATTCTAAGTGATTATGGGTGCTTCTGGTTGATACAACCTTGCATATGTGTAGTCGGTTTTCATACTGCTAATATAGGCATACCCAAAATTGGGCGATTTTAAAGGAGAGAGATTTAATGGACTTACAGTTCCACATAGCTGTAGAGGCCTCCCAATCATGGCAGAAGGCAAATGATGAGCAAAATCACATCTTACATGGCAGCAGGCAAGAGAGTTTGTGTAGGGGAACTCCACTTTATAAAACCGTCAGATCTTGTGAGATTTATTCACTATCATGAGAAAAGCATGGGAAAGACCTGCCCTTATGATTCAATTACCTCCCACCAGGTCCCTCCTATGACACATGGGAATTATGGGAGCTACAATTCACGATGAGATTTGGGTGGGGACACAGCAAACCATGTCAGCATCTATGACATTTTCTTTTTCTTATTACCCCTGACTGATCGTGTGTGTGTGTCTGTGTGTGTCTGTGTGTGTGTGTTGATATCCTGGTCTGAAGTAAACTTGGCAATAGGACATGAAATCAAGTTTAGAATTATTCTAATCATTTTAAAATATTCATAAATAAATTATGGGGGAAAAGACTTTTGGAGCAGAGATGATTTTTAATATAAATGTATGTTTTCTATGGTAATTTTCTTAGGTTTCTTTGCATAAAATAAGCTAATCACTAGAACCAAATCACCATCTGCAGAATTTTCCAATGCACAAAATCTCAAGTACTATATCAGTTTCTATGGAATATCTTAAACATGCCCTGGGACCACTATAATAATAATGTATATGCCAATTATGAGCAAATCTACCCAGCCACCGCAGCAATTTTTTCCTACATTTGTTAGCTCTTTTTGTTACTTTGAATTATAATTATCTTTTTACATACCTGTCTCCTCCATTAGACTCAGAAATCAGTTGTAAAAAGGTTTAGCACATAGCATGCACTCAGTGGTTTCTTTGGTTAATAAATAAATATCAAATGAATGTATCATTTTATTTATTAAAATAAAATTTATATTTATGTTCAAATTATATTTATTTCATGTTGAAATGTAATTTGTATTTGGTTCTCCAGAAACTCATAGAACTAAGGGAAACATAACCTATTTTCAGAGATGATAAGATCATCTGGCAAAAGCTTTGCCACAGATGTTTTACCCAATCCTTTACTCTTTACTCTTCTCCTAATTCATCTTTCTTATTCATCTCAACATTTGATCACACATTTGCTTTTTGCTCTAAAACTTGCTCCACAATTCTAAAGTGGTTTTAGAGAACCTTTTCTGGTTCATATATTTCACAAGTAACATCTCAACAGTTACACCTAAAGAAATCCTAGAGCTGCTTCCTTCTGGCTTTTCAGCAAATTCTTCTTTGCTTCCTAGGTTTGTATGTATGCCATATAAAGTATGGATTTAAATTTCAAAACTCATCATTTTTAGTTAAAATATTAATAGTCTTTATTATCCATTTCTTCCATAATTTTCTAACACCTCTTTCCAACATCATGAAAAACCACTAAATTTTTATACAGAACAGTATAACTTTGCTGTCCTAAATGACATATCTGTAACTATGAACATAACCAATGCTTCAGAGAAAATAAGTGCATTTCTAGCTAGGCTTGGTGGCTCATGCCTGTAATCCCAGCACTTTGGGAAGTTGAGGTGGGTAGATTACCTGATGTCAGGAGTTAGAGACCAACCTGGCCAACATGGTGAAACTCCATCTCTACTAAAAATACAAAAAATTAGCCAGGCGTGGTGGTAGGCACCTGTAATCCCAGCTACAAGGGAGGCTGAGGCAGGAGAATTACTTGAACTGGGGAGTCAGAGGTTGCAGTGACCCAAGGTCGTGCCATTGCACTCCAGCCTGGGCAATAGAGTGAGACCCCCATCTCAAAAAAAAAAAAAAGTGTATTTCTAAGGACCAGTTCATATACTGGTAGGATAAATGTTAATTCTTTATAAATATCTTTCTACCCTCTCAAGATTAGGAATTTGATGTATTATATTTTCTTTCATAGAAATTCAGTAAACATCTAAATGGTAAGCTTCAGTAACTATTTTCTGTTTTCTTGATTATTAGTCATTATTTTAAGATGTATTAGAAACAGGGAATGCAAATAAATTATTTTAAATTCTATTATGCAGCCTATCATAGATATTAAGCTTTGTATAAAATTTTCTTTGTACAATCACAAGTTTTCACTTTGATAGAAAGCTTTACAGTTCATTTAAATAACTTGGTTTCAGTTTGTTAATCATCATCAACTGATTTTGAAAATCAATTACAATTTATTGTAATTGAAATATTATTTTTATTCAATAGTTTACAAAATCCAGATACTTGTGCTGGTGAGATATAGGCACACCTATTTTAGTTTTTTAACAACTAAACAGTACAATTACAATAGCAAGTTTGAACTATAGAGCTTTTAGCTGCAGATGAAGGAGAGCTGCATTCTCATGTACCTTACAATGAAGATTTCAACCTGTGGAAGAAAATAAACAAACAAACAAAATACATATATCAATCACTTATTTGCAATGTAATTTATAATCTATTTGAGATAATGTATCCCTATAAAAACTAAAACAAAAAAATTGTTTGGGATGTGAACTTTTTATTTTGTAATTTAACTTTCTCTGCTGTTACTTTTTCCTTCATGAAATCCATATTGTAAACAATTTCAGAAAAGATATGCCAAGAAGATGACAAGAATGTTAGAGTTCTCTCCTGCATAAGATTATTTAACCTAAACCATCTCAACTGTGAAAACTGGGAATGCAACTTTGAGAAAACATTTTGAATGTGACAGCAAAATTACTTTGTGATGTTTATACATTTTTCATAATGCTGTTCCCAGTAGAACTGATTTCTATATTTCTTACAGCAATAGTATGAAGAATCAGCCTTTTAAAAAGATTGGGATTTGCTGACACTGCTGATAGAGTGCCTTGTTAGCTGAGAGACAATGATATGGTTAAATGCAGCAAAGTAATAACTTTGAGAAATTAGAAGGTATCAAGAAAGGGAGTTGTAGGGCCCTATATGTCTGTATTTGTGTGAGAGAAAAAAGAGAGGAAAACAGTGAGATAGAAATGAATAAGACAGAGCAGAGGACTCAGACAATGTGCCACTGAGGTCGATAAATCTATACTTATTTTTTACATCCTGCAAGGTCATAGATGACGCTGACATTGGTCTCCTAGCAACCAACTCTACTAACCTACTTTTGTCCCAATCACTGGAGAATGGGTTTGGTGCTTTGAGCTGTGTTTCTACATAAAAAAGAAGGAATCAAAGTGATGCTGGGTAACTACCGATGGGTGAAATTTTTTAAAACTATGCACATATACAGAAACAAACACTTCCGGTCTCTTTCCTAAGTTTACAAAGTTCAGAGTGGTCTTTCTACTTATTTCTTAGAATTGATAATAAGTGTCCAATTATCACAAAATTTCTGCATTTTAAAATATCCAAAATACATGATGTAGCACACGTAATACTTTACTACATCTAAATTCGAGATATAAAAAGTAAAATGCATTTCAATTTAACTAGTAACCAGGATCTAATTAGAAAAAATCAATTAAGCAAAATAAACTAAATTCTAATATACCTGTTGTTACTTTTGAGTTTTATTATATATAGTTGCAAAAGCAAAGTTTTATAAATACAGTTATAAATTGCCAATATATCATTTTTTTATCCTTCAAGTTCAGAAGCAATATTCTCAGAATTAGTTTTCTGTGACTCTAAATTTTAGGAACTCTGTTGTCTCCTAAGTTTATTTTAGTTTCATTTATGTATAACTTTTTGGTTCTATTATTTCAGGTCTCCATGTCAATTTCTGATCTCTACAATTCTGTTGTTACCCTTTCTTGAACATCTCCTTAGTCTTTATTCTCATAGAGCAGACAATGCAAGTATTATAACCTATTTTGTCCATTTGATTCTTAAGGAGGTAAATAGTAATGACACCTATTCATATTTCCTGGTGAGAGGTGATCCAGGATATGGTCTTCAATTCAGGAATCTCTTCTCCAAAGTCCTTGAACCCTTGACTATTTGCACATTAGGGGACAGTTTAATTATGTGTGCTTCATTTAATATGAGATTTCTGCCTTTAGTATTGGAGTCATATGATATGGATTCTAGGCACTCCAGTGTTCTTTATGTCATCTTACCTCCAACTCTTAGAAAGTCACTCAAAAATGTTTTCTACAGTGTTTTATGGTACACCTTAAAATACAAGTCTCAGAACTGATTGAAATACCCCAAATTGTGTATATTATTATCTCCTTGTTCAATGCATTATCAATCCACAACTGCCATTATTTCCTTTAGAAGTGCCCAAACATCATTATAGTAAACAAAAATGTGATTGTTTTCCCAGAATTTCACTAATCTATTATCCCCAATTGTATAATACATTTGTGCAAAAATTGAGCAAATATTTTGAGTCTTCAAGGGAAATTGTATTATCCCTTAAACTATTTTTTTCATGGTTTCAATTATAGTTTCAATTTTTTGAGAGATTTTCAACCTTTATTTCGTCATAGAATCAGTATCTCCTAGTTTTTTCTTTTGTCATATGAAAATGCTAAGTCTGCCATTATGCTCTTTCAAAATATTTATAAACTCTATTAACATGACCTTTAGTTTCAAGATGGTGTATTAAGCACATCTGTTAACCTTCTCTGCTTTCCAAGACCTAAGTAAAATTTCCAAAATAATATTATTTCAGAAAATATATATATGAATATTTTTAAATAAAGAAGGATATTATTGTTAAGAAAAAAAATAAACAAAAGAGGCAAACTGAAAGACATCAGAAACTAGTGTTCTTACATTAATGCAGCTGCTTCCTGAGTAGAGTGGGAAGGTAAACATAAAAACTTATTTGGAAAAATAAAGTTGTAATAACTCAGATGCAATACATACAAAATTTTATTTTTTAGATGGAGTTTCTCTTAAAATAGCTATTTCAGAAACACAAAATATAACAAACGTTGGGGAGAATATAGAGAAAAGGGAATTCCCACCGTTGGTGGGAATTTAAATTAGCTATTTTGAAAAAGAACATGTAAGGTCCTAAAAAACTGAAAATAGAATTGCCATGATCCAGCAATTCCACTTCTATGTATAAAAGGAGGCTAATTTTTCTCTCTATCTGTTCAAGAACCAGGTTGAGAAATCTCTTCATTATCCAAAAAGAAAGTGGCATGACAGGCTGGGCGTGGGGAGTTGTGATGGCTCCCGCCTGTAAATCCCAGCACTTTGGGAAGCCAAGGTGGGAGGATAGCTTGAGCCTAGGAGTAAGGCTGAGCTTAGAGGAATTAAAATTATTATGTCAAAGAAATATCTACATTGCCCTGTTTACTGCAATAATATTAACAATAGACAAGATAGGAAAGCAAGGTAAGTGTTCATCAATGGACAAATGGATAAATAAAATATTGTGCATGTGTTGTATATATGGAATGCAATTGTACACCATTCAGCCTTTAAAAAGAAGGAAATCATACCATCTGTGACAACACAGATGAATCTGAAGAACATTGTGCTAAGTGAAACAAGCCAAGCACAGAAAGAACAATATTGTATTATCTAACTTATATATAGAATCTAAAAAAGTCATACTCATAGGAGCAGAGATTAGAGGGGTAATTGTCAGGGGCTATAGGGTTTGGAGGAGAAAAAAGATGTTGGACAAAAGGTACAAAATTTTAATCAGACAGGAGAAATAGATTTTAGTGATATATTCCATAGCATGGTGACTATAGTTAGTAATAAATATTGTATATTCAATACTGCTACAAGATTAGATTTAAGTGTTCTCATCTTTAAAAAATAAGCAGGTGATGTCACGAATGTTAAGCTTGGTTTAATTGCTGCATCTAGAAAATATTTTTATATTCTCATATTAAAAAATTATTTTTTTTTCTGATGTGCCATTTTTATCTACATAGGGTGTAAAGTACATCCCTTAAAATTACAGAGGAAGAAAAGGTTTGGAGATGATAATTAAGTTTATTCTCTTGATGGTGGGGATAGTTTCAAAGGTGTATGCATATGTCTAAACTCATCAACTTGTATACATTAAATACATTCAGTTTATTGTATATCTACTTTATCTTAATAAAGCTTTTCAAAATAATAATTAAAATAACATTCCGAAGGGAAAAATCTACTTTGGTAACTTTTTCAAATAAACACATTGATCTTTCTCTGGCCTGACCAGATACATTAGACATTTAGATGGTCTTCTATTTGTAGATAAAGATATATTTGTATGGAGTGTGTGTGCGTGCGTGCGTGCGTGTGTGTCTCCATCTATGTCCAATTGGTAATTTACCTGCTTTGCTTCAGTAATCACATTTTATGACTTAAGAACTAAAAATCTCAGTAAAATAAAAAACTTCTCTTCTAAAAGATATAAACTTTCATATGTGGAGTAAGGAACACAGCATTCTGCACCAAAAAAATAAATTAAGTTAATCTTTTTTTTCTCTAATGTGGGAATAGTTGACAAAAATAGAAAAAGAGTCTTAAAGATTTAGACATATTGGGAATGGAAAGCTTGGACAAATCAACTAATGACAGATTTTTTAAACAAATGTTTGAAGTCCTATAGAAAAACAAAGTAAGAGGATGCTCTTGAAAACTTTATTCTTGTACAGTGATGTGTTGCTTAAAGATGGGTATGTTCTAAGAAATGCATTGTTAGACAATTTCCTCATCATGCAAATATCACAGAATGTACTTACACAAACCTGGATGGTAGAGCCAAGGACACACCTAGGCTATATGGGACAGCCTATTGACCCTAAGCTTCAGACCTATACAGTAGTTGCTTTACTGAATACTGTAGGCAATCGTAACACAATGGTATCTGTGTATCTAAATATATCTAAATATAAAAAGGTACAGTAAAAATACACTGTTAAAGATTAAGAAAATGCTACACCTGTACAGGACAGGTACCATAAATGGAGCTTCAGGACTGGAAGTTGCTTTGGGTGAGTCACTGAATGAGTGGGGAGTAAAGGTAAAGGCCTAGGATATTACTCTACAGTACCGTAGACATTATAAACACTGTATGCTTAGGCTACACTAAATTTATAAACATATTTTAACTTAAATTATAAATTAGCTTTAGTTTGCTGAATGACCACCATCATATATGCCGTCTGTCATTGACTAAAATCCCATTATGTGGTACTTGACTGTAATTCCTAATTTAGCTAAAGGAATAAGAAAATGAAACATTTAATGAATGTCTAACATGAATGAATTATGCAGTATAAACCTTCCTGCAACCTAGTTACTTATAAATTTTTTGATTTTACAATAAAGGAAACCATGATTTCAACTTCAGATAATTTAAGCAAGGTCATAAACTATCCTGTTTTTACCACAGCATGGTAGTTAAGAATCCTGTGTAAAGACCTTAATGTAGCTCTTGTCGGATGGTGAAAGATTTTCTAAAATGTATTTATAAACTTTTATTGTAGCCGTGGATTTGTTGTTAGATAAATGTGTGGCAATTTTTATCATCATAATAATGTTCAGAACTCTGAGAATTTGCCTAATTGAAAATTCTTCAATAATGTATTAATTTATTAATTAAATAAAAATCACAAAAGTATTGGTTAGGTAAGCCCTCTTTAATTCTAATTTGCTTATAAATCACTGAAGATGGTGTACTACTGTTAACTGTGGGTCCAAATAATAATTGTTTTTATAAGCAAAATGATAATTTCCAGTGTGTTTTCACTTATGCCTACTCATTTACATCCTATTTACTTCACGTACAATAAGTCAAACATATTTATTAATGTAATGATTGATCATATGTCATAATTCCAAAAAGTATTTAGAGGGACTTATAAGAATATATACAATATAACATGGAGACCAGGATTATTTCAAACATAAAGTCAAGGGAATAATAAAGAAACTAAACTAATAAAAGGTAAATTTAATACTCAAAATCCATATCATAAAGCACAAATTATCTGGTAAAAATTAGGCACATATTTAAAAAGAAATTTTTAGAAAATAAAGCAGAGGTAAACACAATTAATATATGATTAAGAGAACATAAGAGAAAATAGCAAAACAAGATAAATTCATTAGTTTTAAAACAAAAAAAGAAAAAATATTCTGCCATAACTTCCCAAAAAGCAGTAAACAACAATCTCAAAAGACACCGTTCATTTGATCCAAATTGGGTTTCGTAGAGCTATTTCTCATAATGCTCTGTTTTAGTCTTGCTCAGAACACATTTCAATATTTGATATTATATTAATTAGCAATCTCACAAATAATGAACATTCAAATATAGGGTGATTGGATTCCATCTCTGAGGAGGAGGATAAGGCTTAGGTCTTACCTTCTCTGAAAGACAGAATATAACTAAAATCGAACTTCCTTATTTGACACTTTTTTACTTCCAGGTACAGCACACACTTTGTTTGTAATACTCTATTGTTTTAAAAAGTAAAAACACAAGCATTTATTTTTTGGTTGAAATGGCCCATTCAACAAATATCCTCAAAAAGAAATTATAATGGCCATGTGTTCCTAAAATTTTGTGACAGTGTACCTTCTACTTTCCACTTCAATTAATTGAGCATCAAAAAAGCTGTTAAAAGATAATTTCCTTAAATCATAACTCTCATACAGTGTAATGGAGGTAAGTACAATTCTATTGTTGGGGAAAAATCACTATTATTTATCTCGAGAATTCTTTTCAATTTACAAAACTGAAACTTTATGTTCATTAAACAATAACTCCCCAATGCCCCTTCTTTCTAGTCCCTGGAAACCATCATTTTACTTTGTCTCTATGATGTAATAATTAGTCTATTCTATATTCATAACATAAGCAAAGACTCTTTTTACTTATTTTTAATTAGCATTATATTTGATTATTTTCAATTTTTTTTAGTTTTAGATTTGGGGGTACATGTGCAGGTTTTTTACACAGGTATACTGCTTAATGCTGAGATGTGAGGTTAGTGAACAGAGTACAAAATAATTTTCCACCCTTGCTCCCCTCACTACCTTCCCCTTCTAGTAGTCCCACTGTCTGTGGTTGTCATCTTTTCATTCGTGAGTACCACTCAAATATTGAATGTTCTCACCTATAAGTGGAAACTAATAAGTGATTAGTTTCCACTTATAGGTGAGAACATTCAATATTTGGTATTCTATTCCTGCAATAACTGGCAGTGTATAAGCATTCCTGGTTGTCTGCAGCCTTACCAGCACCTGTTGCTTTTAATAATAGCCATTCTGACTGGTGTGAGATGGTATCTCATTGCAGTTTAGATTTTCATTTTTCTGATTATTAGTGACTCGGAACTTTTTTATATGTTTATCAGTCACTGTATGTCTTCTTTTAAGAAACATATGTTCATGTATTTTGCCCATTTATTAATGAAGTTGTTTGGTTTTTGTCTATTCAATTGCATAAGTTCCTATAGAATCTATATATTAGACCTTTATCAAATGTGGTTTGTGAATATTTTCTCTCATTCAGTAGGTTGTGTGTTTACTCTATTGATAGTTCTTTTGCTATGAAGTAGCTCCTGAGATTAAGTAAGTCCCATTTGCCAGTTTTTGGTTTTGTAGCAATTGCTTTTAAGAATTTTGTCATAAATTATTTCTCCAGGCTGATATCTAGAATGGTGTTTCTTAGGTTTTCTTCTAATATTCTTATAGTTTGAGGTCTTATACTTAAATCTTTAATCCATCTTGAATTAATGTTCGTATATGGTAAAAGGTAGGAGTCAAGTTTTATTCTTCTGCATATGGCTAGCCAACTATCTCAGCTCTATTTATTGAGTAGGGAGTCTTTTCCCCATTGCCTATTTGTGTTGACTTTGTTGAAGATCAGATGGCTGTAGTTGTATGACTTTGCTTCTGGGTTCTCTTTCTGTTTCCTTGGTCTACATGTGTGCTTTTGTACCAGTACCATGCTATTTTGGTTAGTGTAACCTATCATAACCTTATTGTTAAGTTTGATACTGGGTAACGTGATGCCTCCAGTTTTGTTCTTACTGCTTAGAATTGATTTGGCTATTTTGACTCTTTGAGTTGCACATACATTTTAGAATATTTTTTGCTCATTCTGTGAAAAATGATCTTGGTAGTTTGATAAGCATAGCACTGAATTTGTAGACTTCTTTAGTTAGTATGGCAATTTTAATGATATTGATTCTTCTAATCTATGAGCATGGACTGTATTACAGGGAAAGAAAGAAAAATAAAAAATCCTACCACATGAAAATAATTACAAAAATTAGAAGTGCCAGCATATCCAGGTGAAAAGGAACCAGTACAAGAATTCTGGCACCATGAAAAATCTAAATGTTGTGATACTAACAAAGGATTACAGTAGCTCTCCAGCAATGGCCCTTAACCAAAATGAAAGCTCAGAAATGACAGATAAAAATTCAAAGCATAGATTGCAAGGAAGCTCAGTAAGATCCAAGACAAGGTTGAAAATGAACACAGAAAATTTTAAAGCAATCCAGAAAATGAAGGAAAAGAAAAACATATGAAAAGAAAATCAAGGCCAGGCACAGTGGTTCACTCCTATAATCCCAACACTTTGGAAGGCCGAGACAGGAAGATCACTTGAGGTCAGGAGTTCAAGACCAGCCTGACCAACATGATAAAGCCTCGTCTCTACCGAAAAAACAAAAATTAGCTGGGCGTGATGTCATAAGCCTGTAATCCTAGCTACTTAGGAGGCTGAAGCAGGAGAATTACTTGAATCCAGGAGGTGGAGGTTGCAGTGAGCCGAGATCATGCCATCGCACTCCAGCCTAGGCAACAAAAACAAGACTCTGTCTCAAACAAAAACTAAAAACAAACAAACAAAAAGAACATCAATAAGAACTTCTGGATTGGGGGATAAAAAAGCTCATTTAATAAATTTCAAAATACAATTGAAAGCTTTATCAATAGACTGGACCAAGCAGAAAAAAGAATTTCAAAATTTGAAGACTAATATTCTTAACTAACCCAGTCAGACAAAAATAAAGACAAAAATCCATAAAAAATAAAGTTTTCAGTAAATATGGAATCATGTAAAATAACCAAACTTATGAATTATTAGCATTCCTGAGAGAGAAGGAAAAAAAGGAATAACTTGGAAATGTATTCGAGGGAATAATTCAAGAAAATTTCCCTCGTGTTGTTAGAGAGGTAGATATCCAGATACAAGAAATCCAAAGAACACCTGTGAGTTACTGAACATAAAATGAACAGAACCAAGGCATGTTGTCAGCAGGCTGTCCAATGTCAATGCTAAGGAAAAATTCTTAAAGGCAGCTGGAGAAAGAGGTCAAATCATGTACAGAGGGAACTTCATCAAGCTAACAGTAGACTTCTCAGTGGAAACCTTACAAGTAAGGAGAGATTGGGTGCCAATTTTCAGCATCTTTAAAGAAAAGAAATTCCAACCAAGAATTTCATGTTCTGCCAAAGTAAACTTCAAAAACAAAGGAGAAATTAAATATTTTCCAAACAGGCAGTAACTAATGAAATTTATTATCACTAGATCAACTTTACAAGAGATTCTTAAGGAGTTCCTTACATAGAAACATAAGAACATACCTGCTACCAAAAAAGCATACTTATGTACATTGTTTGCAGACCCTATATGGCAACCACATGATAGAATCCATGAAGCAACCCATTAACAACTTTATGATAGCATAAAAACTTTAAATTCCAATATTAAACTTTAAACAGTCGAAACTGCCCATTTAAATGGCACAAAGTTGCAAATTGGATTTAAAAAAAGACCCATAATTCTGCTGTGTTCAAAAGGCCCATCTCATATGTAATGACACCCTTAGACTCAAAGTAAAAAGGGTTAGAGAAAGAGCTGTCATGCAAATAAAAAACAAGAAAGAGCAGAAGTTGCTGTTCTTATATCATATAAAACACTTTAAACCAACAACAGTAAAAAATGACAAAGAAAGGCATTACATAGTGATAAAGGGTTCAATTCAGCAAGGAGACCTAACTATCATATATATTTACACACTGTATTAGCCCATTCTCATGCTGCTATAAAGAACTGCCCAAGATGAGACTGGCTAATTTATAAAGGGAAGACGTTTAATTGACTCACAATTCAGCATGGCTGAGGAAGCCTCAGGAAACTTGGAATTATGGGGGAAGGCACCTCTTCCCAGGATAGCAAGAGAGAGAACGAGAGAGCCAACTGAAGGGAAAAGCCCCTTATAAAACCATCATCTCATGATAACTTACTTACTATAATGAGAACAGCATGTCAGAAACTGTTTCCATGATTCAGTTACCTCCCACTAAGTCCCTTCCACCACATGTGGGGATTATGAGAACTACAATTCAGGATGAGATTTGGATGGACACATAGCCAAACCATATTACACACCTAACATTGGAGGACCCAAATTCATAAAACAAGTACTTCTGGACCTAGAAAAATACTTCAATAGGCACATGATAATAGTGGTGGACACAAACACCCCACTAACAGCATGAGACAGATCATCGAAGCAGAAAACTAAGAAATTCTGGACTTAAATTCAACACCCAACCAACTGAACCTATGATAATAGATGTCTATCGAATACTCCACCCATCACCCATGGAATATACATTTTTATCATCTGCAGCAAAACATGCTCTAAGATTGACCACATGCTTGGTAATATAGCAAGTTTCAATAAATTCAACAGAATAGAAATCATACCAATCATACTGTTGGACCACAATGGAATGAAAATAGAAATCAATACGAAAAAGATCTCTCAAAACCACAAAATTACATGAAAATGTAAAAATTTGCTCCTGGATGACTTTTGGGTAAAGAGCAAAATTGAAGCAAAGATCAAAATATTCTTTGAAAGAAATAAAATAGAGACATAACATACCAAAATCCCTGAGGTGCAGCAAAAGCAATATTAAGGGGAAGGGTTTTAATGCTAAAATTGACCTCAAAAAGTTAAAAATATCTTAATTTAACAATCTAACATCACTCTTAGAGGAACTAAAAAAACAATAACAAACTAACCCCAAAGCTAGCAGAGGAAAAGAGATGACTAAATTCAGAGCAGAACAGAACATAGTTTAGAACCAAAAACCCATAAAAAGAATCAACACGAGAAAAAGTTGGTTGGTTGAAAAGATAAACAAGATCGATAGACCAATAGGTAGATTAAGAAACAAAGAAAAGAGAAAAAAGTCAAATAAGCACAATCAGAAATGACAAAACTGACATTACAACTGATCCCACAGAAACACAAAAGATCCTCAAAGACTATTATGGATACCTCTATGCATACAAACTAGAATGTCTAGAGGAAATAGATACATTCCTGGAAACATACAACCTCCCAAGACTGAATCAGGAAGAAATTGGAATCCTGAACAGATTAATATTGAGTTATGAAATTGAATCAGTAATAAAAGACCTACAAACCAAGAAAAACCCTAAACCCAATGGATTCATACCAAATCCTACCAGAATACAAAGAAAAGCTGCTACCAATTCTACTGAAAGTATTCTAAAAATTGAAGAGGAGGGACTCCTCCTTAAATAATTCTATGAAGCCGGCAACACCCTGATACCAAAACCTTGTAAAGACACACACACACATAAAAAGAAAACTACAGGGCAATATCCCTGATGGAGATAGACACAGAAATTCTGAACAAAATACTAGCAAACTGAATCTGCATATCAAAAAGTTAATTCGCCACAATCAAGTACATTTCATTCCTGAGATGCAAGGTTATAGCTACATATGCAAATCAATATATGTAATCCACCACATAAACACAATTAAAGGCAAAAACTATATGAACATCTTTACAGACGCAAAAATAGCCTTCAAGAAAATCCAATATCCTTTCATGATAAAAACCCTCAACAAATGAGGCATCAAAGGAACATTCATCAAAATAATAAGGAACATCTATGACAAACTCACAGCCAACCTCGTACTGAACAGGCTAAAGCTGGAGGCATTCCCCTTGAGAACTGGAACAAGACAAGGATGCCCTCTCTCACCATTCCTATTAAACTTAGTATTAGAAGTCCTACCCAGGGCAATCAAGCAGGAGAAATAAATAAAAGGCATCTAAACAGGAAAAGAAGCCAAACAATCTCTCTTTGCTGTTGGTAAGATTCTATACCTAGAAAACCCTAAATGCTCTCACAAAAAGTTCCTGGAACTGATAAACAACCATCGTAAATGTCAGTATACAAAATCAATGTATGAAAATCAGTAGCATTTGTGTACATCAATAATGTTCAAGCTTAGATCCAAATCGAGAATACAATCCCATTTCCAATGGCCACAAAAACAGTAAAATATTTAGGAATATAGCTAACCAAGGAGGTGAAAGATCTTTCCAAGAAAAACTACAAAACACTGCTAAAAGAAATCATAGATGTTATATTCTTTACTTCGTTATAAAATAACTAGAGGAAGAACAAAAGTATCTTTTCTAAACCTCGTAATATGATAATCCTATAATTTATATAATTGAATATTTTTGATACTCCGTCATGGTTTGGTTTTACCATCTACCATGTGTTTGCTTGTTTGGCTTTCTCCTCACTGGTGTGTAAGCTTCATGGAAAAAAAAGACTTTTCTTTGACACATTTATTTCTAGAACTTGAAAAATGTCTTAATATATATTTGCTAAATTAATGAGTGAAAGAATGGAATATTTTTCATTATCAAATTTTTGCTGACACATTTTTAGTGAGGAGAGCTTATTTCTGTGCACAGAAGCATTTGTATAATACAGTTGTCCAGGACCCCCTGCATATACCAAACTCTGCACATAGTCAAGTCCCACAGTTGGCCCTGAGGAACCTGTGGATGTGAAAAGTTGGCCCTCTGTATATGTGAGTTTCATATACCAAGGATACCATGTTTTCCATCTACATTTGATTGAAGAAAGTCCACGTATAAGGGGACCCATGTTGATCAAAGTCAAACTCATGTTGATCAAGGAACAATGGTACTACCAAGTGTTTCTGTAAGATAACCACTGTAAGATTGTATCTCCCTTTCCTTAACTGTCATCTGTGCCTTGTTATACAAGACATTGATGCTGCATACAGATTTTTTTTTTTTTGCTTATACAATGTCATAAAAGCATTTCAGTGGATAGGAGGCATTTAAAAGTCACAATATTTTACCTGAAAATCCAGATTCCTGACTTCTGTTGAACAATCTGATATTCAACACAGGACCTACAATCAGACATGAGGGCCATCAGCTGTATCTGAAGAACTTCTCTACCAATAGAATGGGTACATAACTCTAGCTTGCTTACCTCATGTATGTCACCTGCTGGTCTCTTGTAACCAATTGACTTTTTGACCCCATCTGTACATCATTTTTTGGCAGTTGTAGCTTTCCTTTTTCTCTGAGTTGCATTTTTCTCAAAATGCATGTAGAAATAACTATTTCTTATGTAGAAATAAGAAGAAATAAGTATTCTTATACAGAAATAAGTATGAATAACAAGCCATCAGAGTCGTGTGACTACTGATTGAAAACACACATGAGTCCCTGTTAGTACATTCCTATTAAGTCCAAGGGATCTCTGGGAAGGCACTTAGCATAAATTTAAGTTAATATTATGTAAAGTCATATCGCAGCCCTTCCACCTTGGAAAAACTTGAGTCTTCATTTTTACCTGCAGTATTGGAGTCATAATGTGATATGAGCTGACTTGGAAGAAGATATTTTTAAATGTATTTAATATGATATGGAATGACTCCTGAATCCTCTCCATTTTTGTGCCTTACATTTGAATGATGCATCCATTTTGCATCACATGTGTGTGAAAGTTCTGAAACATATTTCAATTACAGATTTGCTGTATTTTTTAATTCAGTTAATTTAGTGGTAAGAGAGCTGTTATATAGACCTCATCAATAATTACACAGAAGGGTCTGTTAGACTAACAGATGCTCTAACAGTATAAACAAAATGTTTTGTTTAGAGTTCTGTTTAACTTTACATATTTAATTTTAATAATATTTTAGTTGAGTTATCATAGTTTATAGCACAGCAAATTTAGTTTTAAACACACACAGCATGAAATTTATAGTTATAAAATGTATAAGCTTTTAAGGCACAGTTATCCATGAATTGATTAGCTGGGGGACAAAAAAATTCCTACAGTTGGAGCACAATCTAAAATAGCAGATAAAGGCAACTTAGATGTTGAATGATCTAATTTAATAATTCTGCATCTATATCAGTGAGACAAAATTGTTACAACCCAAATCATTGTAATAATATATTTTATTTTAAAGAAACTTTCTTTCCAAATTGTAGAGCTTATTGTTTCAAAATAATAATCATTTCTTTTATTTGTGTAGCTATTTAAAATTTTCAAGCCACTTAACATCTGGGTTACTGCCTTCTACCAGCATTAAAGAAAAGGTCATTCTCTCAACCTAGTTATACCTCAGATTTGTTTTTTAGTACTCTATGCCATTCTGCATGAAAAACCTATACCACCTTTGGACACTAATTAGAACTAATAGGCCATTTGCTTGAAAATTCTCTGAAGCAAAAGTTTACAAACTATGTCTTGTGGGCTATATTTAATCCTAAACATTTTATCTTTCATTCACACATTATTTTAAAATTTGTTTGAAACATTTGTTGATACTTTAGAGATTTCTCAAGATATTGGATTTCTGTCTTCTTTCAAAATAATGTGAAGATCAGACAAGGTCTGCCTACCCCTATAGGAATAATCAGCCAGAACAAAGAAATGGTTCCTTGCCACCATGAGCACTCTACATTTAGCCTCACTCTAACAGAGTCTGTGTCAGTTACTTATATTACCTGAGTTAGACCTTCTAGTGTTGTCCTTGTGAGTAGCTTTTAAACTTGGTACACTTGATAAACATGTGAGGGTAAAAAGTGTTGATTCCTTTTATACATCATGACCAATTAAATCATAAACTCTGAGGAAGCAGCCTGGGGTGGGTCTTATGCTTCCCACGTGATTCTAATGCGCATCCAGGTTTGAGAACCACAATTCAAGAGGTTTCTGCCTATGCTCAAATTCACTGGTACTCAAAGTGTGGTTGCTCTCAGCATCTGTACCTGTTAGGTTATTGTTAAAAATGCAAAGCCCATGGCGCATTTCAGATCTACAGAATCAAACTCTCTGGAGGGAAAGCCCAGGAAACTGTTTAGGAACGTTTCTAGGAAAATACTTCTCTAATTCACTACAGCCAATGCATAATTAAGGAAGAATTTTATGTGAAAGTATCTCATCTCCGACCTTTCCTCTGCTTTTCACAATCTTTCCTCACTTACATTTTTTACTCTCTGATGTTCTGTTATCTCTCAATGTAAGGCCCAACCTAAGCTTGTTTCCTACTCTAGTTCTACATGGTCCCATTTTAACTTCACCACTTCTGACCTTATGCCATTGAAGGTCCACTTCCTACAAAGTTGTCATAGGAAGAAAACAATCTGACATTAATTTCATGATTATGATTCTCACCTAGGTTATACTTGCAGAAGGTTTGAATTTTCAAAGAAGAATTGTTAATATAGCTAAATCTCAAATTTCAGGAATTTCAGCCATTTTAGCAAAAGTTTGTTGGGGCTAGGCAGAGGTACAACTTATTTTCCCTTCAAGCCTAATTCTCTAGTACTTTACTTGACTCTGTATTATAAATTTGCGCTCAAATACTATTGAAATTCCCTAGATATCAGGACTACCTAATATTGATTCTCTATGCTTTGGGGCCATAGTTTTCTTATTCTTGGGCCAGTTTCTCTGAGCCTCATTTTATATACCTATGAAGTAAGAAGATTAGGCAGAAGGTATGTTTCTCTCCCTTTTTCAAAGAAAGACTTCTCTTTTTAAAAAATCACATATGAAATTGCATTAAATTAAACATCTGAAAGAAAATTTAAGAAATCTAATATGAGGACACAGAGCATCATTAGTTCACTTTCTGACTTGAAACAAACAGGTAGGGGGAAAAGAAAAAAGAAAGCAAAGGATTATTATTCTTAGAGAACAGACCTCTTGAATTACCTTCTACATAAATATAGAATTGATAAAATTTATCCATGTGTATATTTTCATAAACCCTTTGTGTTTTAGTAGCCAGAGAAATTAGATTAATAGTATAGGACCAACAATTTGTGCAAATGAAACTGGTATAAGTTTTTTCTAGCATATTAAAAGATACCATTTACTGAAACCATAGTATTGCAGGAACAGTGCTACATGCTTAAAGTGGATTGTTAAAAATTATAAAAACACTACAAAGTAGCTATTACCACCTGAATTACACAATTTTCCTGAGGTCATACAACTTCCAAAAGGCAAAGCCAGTCTCCCAACCAATTTTCATCTTGGTGCAAAGATTCTGTTTCATCTATTGCTCCACACTATTGCTCATCAGTAAACACAACATACTTCTAGCAAACATTTCAGGATTATTTTGTGTGGTGTTTCTAGTGAAGGGAGGAATTTCGAGTGTGTCTTACTGCTATTGGCATATAGTATTCTAAAATAGGCAAGATTACCTATGAGAGTCAGACCACTCTCTGTACTTCCATTTTCTCACTTGCAAAATAGGGGTACAATCCTTAATTTATATAATTGTTGGAAGTAGGAAATATATTTGTAAGTAAAAAGAATACATGGCATATTAAAATGTGTTTAAGAATATTGGTTTTTTCTCAAAGATGTAAGTCTGTATATTTTCCACTGGCCTGGTACCTTGAGAATAAGTAACATTTAAGCATTTTATTGGAATTTAAATGTTTTTTAATGTGGAGATGTTTAATACAAATATTATGTGCCTAATAGAATTATAGAAGTCTTGTTATCTTTACAAAATTATTTCCAAAACAGACACAGATATAACCTAAAATAAAAAGAGGGTGTTTTTTTGTTTTCAGTTATTTGTTGGGTGGTCCATATGATTTAAATAAGAAATAAGTTATTTATAAAAAAGAAACACTTTTCAAATATAAAAAGATTAATATTGACATTATTTAATGGTACATCTCTATGAATAAATTTCCCCTAAAAGTGAAGCTCAGGGTTTGTGTCTCTGTGTTCTTTAGTCTTCATATGAATTCTTCCCACACACTGAGCATGCAAGCTCAAAAATGTAGGTATCCAAATGTCTGAAGAAAACAGGACTAAATATAAACAAGTATATTAGTATTTGAATGATATTCTATAAAAACTTTTTAATAGTCTTTATTCTTCTTAATTGAACTTATAATTTTTCAGAGATATTGTGGTGGCTGTGCAATTTTATATGTTACCTATGTGAATATAATGTACTTGAAAATATCTGTGTTCTACTCTGAAAGCACATGAAGAGCGCCACTCTTCAAAGAATTACTTCCTCAAGAATAAATTCAAAGGAGTATTTTGAAAATACGAAACACAAACAGCATCATTTAAAAATGTAATAATGATGGACCTGATATTTATTTAATTTGATATTTTTCATGCAAAACAAAAAATATTAACTTTATTTTTAAAAATAAATTATTAGCATATTCATAATAAAATTCTATATGACTTAAAATCATAGGGTTTTAAAGCTTACCGATTGATGATGATATCCTAAACTCAAATTTTCCCTTTCTACTGAGAATTTTACAATAGGAAGTCCTTTTATTGCAAGAATTTTCCTAGCATCTGTTGGGTTCTACATTAAAAGTATTACTAATCAAGTAATTGAGCAGATTAGCATATTTGTAAGAGGTGCTATGTAAAAATGTACATTGGCAACACCAAATGATGGCAAGGATGTGGAGCAAGAGTAATTTTATTTATTGCTGGTGCAAATGCAAAATATTACCACAAATTATTAGTCAGTGTTCTCCAGAAAAGCAGCAGAACTATTAATTATATATATAATATAATATATATATAATAGTTATCATGGGACTTCTCGGTTTTCATAATTGCATGAACCAATTCCTCATAATCTCTCTCTCCTCTGTGTATGTGAACATTACGTAATGAACATTACGTAATGTTCACACACACACACAGATTATGTACATTTTTACACAGTACCTCTTACAAATATGCTAATCTGCTTGATTATGTGGTTATCACTAGCTTTAATGTTTATAGGAACCCAACAGGAGCCAGGAAAATTCTTGCAATAAAAGGGCTTCCTGTAGTAAAATTCTCAGCAGAAAGGGAAAATCTGAATCTAGGATATCATCATCAATCTATATTATAAAATGTTATAGATTGATGATATCCTATGTACTATATATATATATATATAATATATGATGTGTATGTATGCACATTTTGTATATATAATATATATATATATTTTGTATAGATAGATACATAGATAGATAATATTCACACACATAGAAAGCATGAGACAGAGAGGAGAGACAGAGAGACAGAGGGGAGAGAGAGAGAGATAGGTTATGAGGAATTGGCTCATGTAATAATGAAAGATGAGAAGTCTCATGATCTGCCATCTGCCAGCTAGAGACCCAGGAAAGCCAGTGGTGTAACTGAGTTTAGGTCTGAAAGTCTGAGAACCAGAGGAGCTGATGGTGTAACTCCCATCATGAGATGAGATATACCAGCACAAGTAGGCAGAAAAGAATCAAAAAGGACAAATTCTTTTTTCTTCTGCTTTTTGTTCTATTCAGGCTCTCAGTGGATTGAACGATGTCCCCTCTCCACCATATTAAGGAGGACAATCCACTTTACTACATAGGCTGACTCAAACATTTATCTCATTAAGACACACCCTCACAGACAGTCAGAGATAATGTTTAATTTGGGCACCTCATGGCCAGTCAAGTTGACACATAAATTAACTATCACAGTCACTTTGGTAGTTTCTTACAAAATGAAAACATCTTTTACCACATGACCCAATAAACATGCTTCTTTGTATTTATTCAATGGACATGAGAATTTATTTTCACACAAAAACCTACACATACATGTTTACAGAAACTTTATTCATAATTGCCAAAACTTGGAAGCAACCAGGGTGTTCTTTAGTAGGTGACTGGATAAATAAGTGTAGTACATAAAGAAAATAGAATATTATCCAGTGCTAAAAGGAAATGAGGTATCAAGCTATGAAAGGACATAAAGGAAACATACATACGTATTATGAGATGAAAGAAAACAATCTGAAAGGCTACGTGCTGTATAATTTAGCTACAGTATTTGACTTTTTGGAAAGCAAAACTATGGTGACAGTAAAATGATCAGTGGTTGCCAGGGGACAAGGGAAGGGAGAGATGAACAGGCAGAACATAGAAAATCTTTAGAAAAGTGAAACTTTTCTGTATGATATTACAGTGGTAGACATCTGTCATTATGTAGTTGAGTAAACCCTGATGATGTGTCAATGTGAGTTCATAGATTATAACAAATATTGCACTCTGATATGGGGTGTTGATCTTGGGGGAGGACATGTATGAGTGAGGCAGGTTGGGCAATGGCTAATTTTGTGTGTCAACTTGACTGGGCTAAAGAGTGCCTGTATAGCTGGTAAACATTATTTCTGGGTGTGTCTGTAAGGCTTTGTTTTCAGAAGAAATTAACATTTGATTAGTAGACTGAGTAAAGAAGGGTGTTCTCACCCATTCAGTTGGGCATCATCCAACCCCTTGGGGGTCTGAATAGAACAAAAAGGCAGAGGAAGAGCAAATTTTCTCTTGTCTTGAGCTAAGGATTTCATGTTCTCTTGCCCTTGGTCATTGGTGTACCTGATTCTTGGGCCTCTGGAATCAGACTGGGACTTAAACCATCAGCTCCCAGGTTCTCAGGCCTTCAGGTTTGGACTGGAACTACACTATTGGCTTCCCTGGGCCTCCAGCTTGCAAATAGAAATCGTTAGACTTCTCAGCCTTCGTAATCACATAAGGCAATCCTTTATATTAAATCTCTTTATATATATATATATATATTTACACCCCCCCACACACACCTCCTCCCCACACACACTCTACTGGCTCCGGAGAAGCCTGACTAGTGGAGGTTTTGGTACTAAAAGTGGTCGTAGAGAAACAGAATTTTAAGTATGAAATTTCTGTTGATTCTGAGTTTTCCGCAATTGACTCTGTAATCTCACTAGATTTTTAAAGATGCTAATGGCTGTTTCTAGTAGTAAAGAGAGCACACACCTTTCACTAACACTGTAAAATACAAATTTGTGAAGGGAGCTCCAGTATTTTTGAAGAGCTCTGTGATTGCTCTTCCCTGTAGGCCAGACCCCACACTGAAAACAGCAGTCGCTGAATTGGGAAATCTAAACATAATGGGAGAAATTGGGTTCTAGAATGCCAAGGGCCGTGGGGCAGCACTTATCCACCAGTGGCAAGACAGACATGCCTGCCTTCATGGAGAGCAGAGTCAAAGCAGACATCAGCAGCAGCATGACTCACACAGACCTATGGTGCTGGCTGGTTAATCCTAATGTTCCAAAAAGTAGAAATAGATAGGTAGCCTATTGAATTCCTATTTGATCTGTAAAAGCAGAAAAGTTCTGGGTCCAGTTAGCAAAATCGCCTAACTCAGATTATAAAACCAGGCAGTTACGGCCCCTCAGTCACTTCCCAGACTTGAGCCAGTTTGCAAACCAGAACCCTTCAAATGGAAAAGAGGCTGGGTTCTCTTAGGGAAACACCTTGGTACACTGCCAGAAATATATACTGTTAATCTTTCTTCCGGCCTTGTGCAAAAGACACCCTTTTACCAGAACGACTGTATACAGAGGAAAGGAAATCGTTGGAACTTTCAGGGACTACTTGACACCATCTCTGAACTGACACTATTTCAGGAGACCCAAAACATCACAGTAGCCAGTCAGAGAAGGGACGTATAGAGATCATGTGATCAATGGAGTTTTAGTCCAAGTTCATTTCACAGTGGGTCCTGTGGGTCACTGAACTGATCCTGTGGCTATTTCTCCAGTACCAGATGCAAAATTAGAATAGACATAGCAGCTGGCATAATCCCCACATTGATGCCCTGATGTGTGGAGTAAAGGCCATCGTGGTGGGAAAGGCCAAGTAGAAGCCATTAGAACTTCCATGACTTAGGAAAACAGTAAATCAGAAGTAATACCACATTCCTGGGGAGATTGCAGAGATAGTGCCATCATCAAAGACTTGAAAGATGCACAGGTAGTTATTCCTACCACATCCCCAATAAATTTTCCTTTTAAAAAAAAGGCACACTGCAGAAAATTTATGGATCCTGGAAAATGACCGTGGATTATCGTAGGCTTAACCAGGTGGTGACTCCAATTCCAACTGCTGTACCAGATGGGATTTCATTGCTTGGGCAAATTAAAACATCCCCTGATGGCTAGTTTATAGCTATTAATCTGGCAAATGCTTTTTTCTCCATCTCTGCCCATAAGACCTACCAGAAGCAGTTTGTTTTCCGCTGGCAAGGCTAGTAATATATGTTCCTTGTCATACCTCAGGGGTATATCAACTCTCTACCTTTATGTCACAATTTAGTTTTCAAGCATCTTGATCACCCTTCCCTTCCACAAGACATCACACTGGTCCATTATATTGATGACATTATGTTGACTGGACCTTGTGAGTAAAATGTAGAAACTACTCCAGACTTACTGGTAATACATATGCATATCAGAGGGTGGGAAATAAATTTGACTAAAATTCATCAGATCTAGAAAGTGAAATTTCTAGGGTTCAAGTGAGGGATATGTCAAGATATCCTTTCTAAGGTGAAGAATAAGTTGTTACAGCTACCCCTCCTGCAAGAAAGAGGCCCAATGCCTCGTAGGCCTTTTTGGATTTTAGAGGCCATGTATTCTTCAGGAGGGTGTGTTACTTCAGCACATTTACCAAATGGCTTAAAACCTGCTAGTTTTGAGTGGGGCTCAGAACGAGAGAAGGCTCTGTAGTAGGTTTATACTATTGTTCAAGCTGTTTTGTCCCTTGGGCCATATGATCTAGCAGACCAGTGCTTAAAGTGTCAGTAGCAGATAAGAATGCTCTTTGGAGTCTTTGGCAGGAACCTATATGTGAAGTATAGCACCTTTGGATTTTGATGAAAGGCTCTGCCATCAACTGCAGATAACTACTCCCTTTTTGAAACAGAGCTCTTGGCTTGGTATTGGGATTTAATGGAGACCGAGTGGCTGACCATGAACCACCAAGCTGCTATGCAACCTGAGCTTCCTGTCATAAACAGTGGCATCTGATGCTAAAGCCCTAAATTTTGGCACACACAGGAACAGTCCATCAGCAATTGTAAGTGGGATACATGTGATCATGCCCAAGCTGTTCCTGAATACCCAAGTAAGTTACACAAAGAAATGGATCCAAATGCTCACTTCTTTAAGAACAGGAATGAGTCCTATTCCTGCTTCAGTGCCTTCTCTCTCCCAGACTATACCTATGGCTTCAAGGGGAGCTCCTTATAATCAGTTGACACAGGAAGAAAAGACTCAGTCCTAGTTTGCAGAGACTACAGGCAATCATGTGGCTAGATGATCAGTGATTTGGAAGAAACAAAACATGATTGGTTATTTAGTGACCAAGAAATTTGGGGAAAAGGTATGTAGATAGACTTCTCTGAATAGTCAAAAAGCCATAAAGATATTTGTGTTCTCTGTGAATGTTTACCAAAGAGTGACTACCGCAGAGGAAGATTTTAATAATCAAACGGAGAGGGTAACTTGTTCTCTGAATACCAGACAGGCTCTTTCCCCAGCAACCCCTGTCGTTGCCCAATAAGATCATGAGCAAAGTGGCCATGGTGACCAGGCAGCGGTTATGCATGGGCTCAGCAACATGAGTTTCCACTCATCAAGACTGTCTTGTCTACAGTCATTGCTGTTTTCTCAGAGACCAGTACTGAGCTCCCCATTTGGCACGACACTCTAGGGTGATCAGCCAGCTGATCCAGTGGCAGTTTGATTACATTGTATCACTTCTATCATGGAAATGGCACAGTTTTTCCTTACCAGAATAAACACTTACTCTGGATACAGATCTACATACAGTGTTTCTGCCAAAACTACCCTTCACAGACTTACAGAATGCCTTATCCATCATTATGTTTGTCTACATACCATTGCTTCTTATCAAGAAATTTATTTCACAGCAAAAGAAGTACAATAATGGACCCATATTTATGGAATTCATTGATTTTGCCGTATTTCTCACTATTCTGAAGCAACTGGCTTGATAGAATAGTGAAATGACCTTTGAAGTCTCATCTACAACACCAGCTAGGTGACAATACTTAGCAAAACTGGGGCAAGGATTTCCAGAATGCTGTATATGGTCTGAAGCAGCATTGAACATATGGTGTTGTTTCTTCCAGAGCTGAGATTTACAGATCTATACATCAAAGATTGGAAATAAAAGTGGTACCACTAAATATTACCCCTAGCGACCCACTAGCAAAATTTTTTGTTTACTGTTTCCAAGGCCTTACCCTCTGCTGCCCTACAGGTCTAGTTTCATAAGGAGGAATGTTTCCACTAGGAGATACAATGATGTTACTGAAATAGAAGTTAAGACTGGCATTCACCCATTTTTGGACTCCTTGTCTCTGAATCAAGCATCAAAGAAGGGAGCTACAGTGTTGGTTGGAATAACTGGTCTTTAATACCAAGATGAAAATGGGCTACTACTTCACAATAGAGATAAGGACAAATATATCTGAAACACATGTAATTCTTTAGAGTGTCTCTTAGTATAAACCATGATTGAAGTCCTGTGATTAAGGTTAATGAAAAACCACGACTCAATCCACACAGTACTATAAATGACCCAGATCCTTTAGGGATAGGAGTTTGGATCACTCTACTAGGAAAAGAACCACAACTAGATGAGGTTATTGCTAAAGGCAAAGGGAATACATAATGTGTAATAAAATAATATCAGCTATGACTATGTTACCAGTTACAGAGACAAGGTTTGTAATTATGAGTAGTTCCTTTTTATTTTGTTGTGAAAATATTTGTGTGTATACATACAAATACATATTAAACAAATATATTTGCTATCTTTCCTCTCTTATTCTCTTATATTATACACAACATATATTTAATTTATATCATTATCTAAGTATTCCTGATTTTATATAAAAGTATTTAAAAGATATGAGAAGAGTAAACAGCACTCAAGGACTTTACCTTTTCTTCTTAGAAAGGGAATAGTTCAATTTTAGCAGCATGTGGGATACAGTTATATCACGTTAGGTGGACTAGTGACCCTGTTATTGTCTTTACTGAGGATCAAGTATGGTTTAAGGAGATATATGACCGAGTGCCAAGTTGACAAGTTGTGGAATTGTAATGGTTAATTTTATGTGCCAACTTGAGAAGGCTAAGAAATGCCCAAATCACTGGTAAACATTATTTCTGGATGTGTCTGTGATGGTATATCTCCAGAAGAGACTCATATTTGATTGGTAGACTGAGTAGGAAGGTTGTTCTAACCAATGCAGGTGGCATCATTATTGATATGGTTTGGATTTATGTCCCCACCCAAATCTCATGCTGAATTGGAGGAGGGGCCAATGGGAGATAATTAGATCATGAGGACAGTTTCTCTCCTTGCTATCCTCATGACAGTAAGTGAGTTCTCATGAAATCTGATGGCGTAAAAGTCTGTGACACTTCCCCCTTGACTCTATCTCTCCTACCACCATGTTAAGAAGGTGCCTGCCTTCTCTTCACCTTCTTCCATGATTCTAAGTTTCCTGAAACCTCCAAGTCATGCTTCCTGTTAATCCTGTGGAACTGCGAGTGAATTAAACCTCTTTTCTTCATAAATTACCCAATCTCAGGTAGTTTTCTGTAGCGTTTGTGAATGGACTAATACAGAAAATTGGTACCAAGAGTAGGGTACTGCTATAAAGATACCTGATAATGTGGAAGCAACTTTGGAACTGGGTAATAGGCAGAGGTTACAACAGTTTGGTTGGCTCAGAAGAAGAGAGGAAGAGGTGGGAATGTTTGGAACTTCCTAGAGGCTTTGACCAAAATGCTGATAGAGATATGTAAAAGAAAGTCCAGGCTGAGGTAATCTCAGATGGGGCTGAGAAACTTACTGGGAATTGGAGTAAAGGTCACTCTTGCTATACTCTAGCAAAGAGACTGGCAGCATTTTGCCCCTAGCCCAGAGATCTCTGGAATGTTGAGCTTGAGAGAGATCATTCAGGGTATCTTGCAGAAGAAATTTCTAAGCAGCAAAACATTCAAGATTGACTTGACTGTTTCTCAACATGTACATTCATTTGTGTGAACAAAGAGATTATTTGAAAATAAAATAAAACGTATATTTATAAAGGCAGCAGAGCATTAAAGTTAGGAAAATTTGCATCCCAGCCATGCAGTAGAAAAGAAAAACCCATTTTCTGGGAGAAATTCAAGGCTGCTGCAGAAATCCACATAGTAAAAAGGAGCAGAATGTTAATAGACAAGACAATGGGAAAAATGTCTCCAGAGGATTTCAGAAACCTTCCTAGCAGCTCCTCAAAACACAGGCCCAGAGGCCTAGGAATAAAAAATGATTTTGTGGGCCGGACCCGGGACCCCTGCTCTGTGCAGTCACGAGACATGGCAGCCTGCATCCCAGTTACTCCAGCTCCAGCTATGGCTAGAAGGAGCCAAGGTACAGCTTGGGCCATGGCTTCAGAAGGTGCAAGCCCCAAGCCTTGGCAGCTTCCATATGGTTATAGGGTCTACAGGTGTGCAGAAGGGGAGAATTGAGGTTTTGAAGCCTCTGCCTAGATTACAGAGGATATGTGGAATTACCTAGGTGTCCAGGCAAAAGTCTGCTGCAGGGGCAAAGCCCTCAGGGACTAGGGCAGTGCAGAGGGAAAATGTGTTTGAACTCTCACACAGAGTTCCAACTGGAACACTGCCTAGTGGAGCTGTGAGAAGTGGGCCACGATTCTCCAAACCCCAGAATGGTAGATCCATTGACAGCTTGTACTGTGCACCTTGCAAGGCCACAGGCACTCAACGCCAGCTTGTGAAAGTAGTTGTGGAAGCTGTACCCTGCAGAGACACAGGGGTGGAGCTGTCCAAGGCCTTGGAAGCTCACCTGTTGCATCAGCATGCCCTGGATTTGAAACATAGAGTCAAAGGAGATTATTTTAGAGATTTAGGATGCCATGTCTGCCCTGCTGGGTTTCAGACTTGCATGGGACCTGTAGGCCCTTTGTTTTGGCCAATTTCTCCCTTTTGGAATGAGAGAACTTACCTAATGCCTGTACCCACATTGCATCTTGGAAGTAACTAACTTGTTTTTGATTTTACATGTTCATGGGTGGAAGTCACTTACCTTGTATCAGAAATGATTTTGGAATGTGGACTTTTAAGTTAATGCTGAAATCAGTTAAAACTGGGGGACTATTGAGAAAGGTTAATTGTATTTTGCGATGTGAGAAGGACACAAGATTTGGAAGGGGCCAGGGGCAGAATGATATGGCTTAGATTTGTGTCCTTGCTCAAACCTCATGTCAAATTGAAAGAGGGGCCTGATGGGAGGTGATTGGATTATGGGTACAGTTTTTTCCTTTGCTATTCTCATGATAGTGAGTAAGTTCTCATGAGATATGATGGTTTAAAAATCTGTGGCATTTACCTGTGATTTTAAGATTCCTGAAGCCTCCCAGTCATGCTTCCTATTAAGCCTGCAGAACTGTGAGTCAATTTAATCTCTTTTTTCATAAATCATATATAGTCTAAGGTAGTTTTTTTGTCTTTTTTGTTGTTGTTTTTGTTGTTTTTTTTGAGATGGAGTCTTGCTCTGTTACCCAGGATAGAGTACAATGGCATGATCTTGGCTCACTGCAACCTCTGCCTCCTGGGTTCAAGCAATTCTCCGACCTCAGCCTCTCGAGTAGCTGGGATTATAGGCGTGCACCACCATGCTGTTCTAAGGGTGTGGTTCTAAGAATCACAATATGCATTTTCAGTTTATCACCTTCTACTTGGAGTAAATTTTAAATCATATCACATAAAATATAAGGAATTGTACAGTTCTGTTTATGCCACATATTTTGTGATGTCACTGTCATATCTTGTATAATATCATAATTTTTGCACTAAACAGTGAGTTATCTTTTAAAGAAATTAAGAGAAGAAAAAAAGATAGTCTTTTAGTGTCAATCACTATTTAAAGAATTAACTTTATTGAGGTATAAATTACATGTAATAACATGCACTTATTCTATATGTGATTAAATGAGTTTTGGTAAATGTATACCACCAAAATCAACATATAGAATATTAACAGTAGTCCATAAATTTTTAAATATCCTCTCCCAGTCAATTCTTCAACACCATCCCTGGCTCTAACTTTAAAAAAAATAATACTTATAGTTCATAGGTTACATTCTAGTTTGCTTTGTGCTGTACAGTTCCATGGGTTTTGATAAATAGAAAATTCCATGGATTAATTAGACTATCACATTATAGAATAGTTTCACCATCTTAAAAATCCCTGGGTCTTATCTCACTCCACTCACCCTTGGAAATCATTGATTTTTTTTAATATTATTTTTCTTTTTTATTAAAATTTAACTCTAGGAGAGAGACAGCAAGCTGAGAAAAGGAAAGAGAGGAAGGAAAGGAGAGACTGATTTTATTTTATTTTATTTTTTTTATTTTTGAAAGAAAAAGAGAGGAAAGAAAGTGAGAGTGAAAGAAAGAAAAAAAAAAGAATGTAAGAGAGAAAGAAAGAGGAAGAGAAAGAGGGAGAGAGAACGAGATTCTTGTTCTATTGCCCAGGCTAGAATGCAGTCTAAAAATGGGTATTAAAA
>CAUYLG010041836.1:0-58549 GCA_963573385.1 Cacajao melanocephalus
AAATTAACAAGGATATCCAGGACTTGAACTCAGACATGGGACAAGTAAACTTAACAAATATTTACAGAACTCTCCACCCCAAATCCACAAAACATACATTTTTCCCAGTATCACATTACACCTATTTTAAAAGTGACCACAGAATTGGAAGTAAATCACTCCTCAGCAACTGCATAGCATTTCAGAGGTTTAAATAAAATATTGGTTGGCTGCTTGTTTGTTATTTTCATCCCATATTCCTTCCTGTCTCCATTGTTAAGCACAATTATTGGCATAAAAGAGGTTTTTAATAGCCATTTTTAGATTGCATTCTAGCCTGGGCAATAGAATAAGAATCCTGTTCTCTCTCCCTCTTTCTCTTCCTCTTTCTTTCTTTTTTCTTTTTTTTAATTTCTTTCGCTCTTTCTTTCTTCTTTTCTCTCTTTTTCTTTCTTTCAAAAAATAAAAAAAAAAGTAAGTCAATAAAGAAACAATGGATTTAAACTACACCCTGGAACAAATGGACTTAACAGATATATACAGAATATTCAATGCAACAACCATAGAATATACATTCTAAACTATTCAACAGTACATGGAATCTTCTCCAAGACAGAACGTACAGTAGGCCACAAAACGAGCCTCAATAAATTTAAGAAAATTGAAATTATATCAAACACTCTCTCAGACCACAATGGAATAAAACTGGAAATCAACTCCAAAAGAAACCTTCAAAACCATGCAAATACATGGAAATTAAATAACCTGCTCCTGAATGATCATTGGGTCAAAAATGAAATCAAGATGAAAATTTAAAAATTCTCTGAACTGAAAGACAATAGTGACACAACCTATCAAAACCTCTGGGACACAGCAAAGGCAGTGCTAAGAGAAAAGTTCATAGCCTTAAATGTCTACATCAAAAAGTCTGAAAGAGTACAAGCAGACAATCTAAGGTTATACCTCAAAGACCTAGAGAAAAAAGAACAAACCAAACCCAAACCCAGCAGAAGAAAGGAAATAACCAAGATCAGAGCAGAACTAAATGAAATAGAAACAACAACACAAAAATATATACAAAAGATAAATGAATCAACAAGCTGGTTATTTGAACAATAAATAAAATTGACAGACCGTTAGCAAGATTAACCAAGAAAAGAAGAGAGACTATCCAAATAACCTCACCGAGAAACGAAACAGGAGATATTACAACCAACACCACAGAAACACAAAAGATCATTCAAGGCTATCATGAACACCTTTATGTGCAGAAACTAGAAAACCTAGAAGAGATGAATGAATTACTGGAAAGATACAACCCTCCTAGCTTAAATCAGGAAGAATTAGATACGCTGAACAGACCAATAACAAGCAGCAAGATTGAAATGGTGGTTTAAAAATTACCAACAGGCCAGGCATGGTGGCTCATGCCTGTAATCCCAGCATTTTGGGAAGCTGAGGCAGGTGGATCACCCAAGTTCAGGAGTTCAAGACTAGCCTGGGCAACATGGTGACACCCTGTCTCTATTAAAAATACAAAAGTTAGCCAGGCATGGAGGCATGTGCCTGTAATCTCAGCTACTCAGGAGGCTGAGGTGGGAGAATTGCTTAAACCTGGGAGGCAGAGGTTGCAGTGAGCTGAAATAGTACCACTACACTCCATCCTGGGTGACAGAGACTCCCTCTCAAAAAAAAGAAAAAAAAAAGTCCTGGATCAGACAGATTTATAGCAGAGAAGAATTGGTACCAATCCTATTGACAGTATTCTACAAGATAGAGAAAGAGGGAACCTTCCCTAAATCATTCTGTGAAGCCAATATCACCCTAATACCAAAACCAGGAAAGAACAAAACCAAAAAAGAAAACTACAGACTGATATCCCCGATGAACACAGATGGTAAAATCCTTAACAAAATACTGGCTAACTAAATCCAATAACATATCAAAAAGATAATTCACCATGATCATATGGGTTTTATACCAGGGATGCAGGGAGGATTTAACATCCGCAAGTCAATAAATGTGATACACCACATAAACAGAATTAAAAACAAAAATCACAAGGTCATCACAATGGATTAAAAAAAAGCATTTGACAAAATCCAGCATCCCTTTATGATTAAAACCATCAATAAAATTGGCATACAAGGGACATACCTCAATATAATAAAAGCCATCTATGACAAACCCACAGCCAACATAATACTGAATGGGGAAAAGTTGAAAGCATTCCCTCTGAGAACTGTAACAAGAAAAGAATGTCCATTCTCATCACTCCTCTTCAATATAGTACTGGGAGTCCTAACCAGAGCAGACAAGAGAAAGAAATAAAAGGCATCCAAATTGGTAAAGAGGAAGTCAAACTGTTGCTGTTTGCCGATGATATGATTGTTTATCTAGAAAGCCCTAACGACTCCTCTAGAAAGCTCCTAGAATTGATAAAAGAATTCAGCAAAGTTTCCAGATAAAAATTAATGTACATAAATCAGTAGCTCTTCTATACACCAACACTGAGTAATCTGAGAATCAAATCAAGAACTCAACCCCCTTTACAATAGCGGCAAAAAATAAAATAAAATAGTTAGAAATATACCTAACCAAGAAGGGGAAAGACCTCTACAAGAAAAGCTACAAAACACTGCTGAAAGAAATCATAGACGACACAAGCAAATGGAAACACATCCCATGCTCATAGGTAACTAGAATCAATATTGTGAAAATGACCATACTGCCAAAAGCAATCTACAAATTCAATGCACTTTCCATCAAAATACCACCATCATTCATCACAGAATTAGAAAAAACAATTCTAAAATTCATATGGAACCGAAAAAGAGCCCACATAGCCAAAGCAAGACTAAGCAAAAAGAACAAATCTGGAGGCATCACAAATTACCTGATTTCAAACTATAATATAAGACCACAGTCACCAAAACAGCATGATATTGGTATAAAAATAGGCACATAGACCAATGGAACAGAATAGAGAACCCAGAAATAAACCCAAATACTTATGCCAACTGATTTTCAACAAAGCAAACAAAAGCATAAAGTGGGGAAGGGACACCCTTTTCAACAAATGATGCTGGAGTAACTGGCTAGCCACATGTAGGGGAATGAAACTGGATCCTCATCTCTCACCCTATACAAAAAGCAACTCAAGATAGATTAAGGACTTAAATCTAAGACCTAAAACTGTAAAAATTCTAGAACATAACATTGGAAAAACTCTTCTAGATGTTGGCTTTGGCAAGGATTTCATGATCAAGAACCCAAAAGCAAATGCAATAAAAACAAAGATAAATTGCTGGGACTGAATTAAACTAAAGAACTTTTGCACAGCAAAAGGAGCAGTCAGCAGAGTAAACAGACAACCTACAGTATAGGAAAAAATCTTCACAATCTATACATCTGACAAAGGACTAATATCCAGAATGGATATTAGTGAACTCAAACAAATCAACAAGAAAAAAACAAACAATCCCATCAAAATTGGTCTAAGGACATGAATAGACAATTCTCAAAAGATGTACAACTGGCCAACAAACATATGAAAAAAATGCTCAACATCACTAATGATCAGGGAAATGCAAATCAAAGCCACAATAAGGATGCTACCTTATTCCTGCAAGAATGACCATAATAAAAAAATAGTAATTGTTGGCATGGATGTGATGAAAAGGGAACACTTCTACTCTGCTGGTAGGAATTTAAACTAGTACCACCACTATGGAAAACAGTGAGGAGATTCCTTAAAGAACTAAAAGTAGAACTACCATTGGATCCGGCAATCCCACTACTGGGTATCTACCTAGAGAAAAAGAAGTCATTATATGAAAAAAGATACTTGTACACGCATGTTTATGGCAGCACAATTCACAATTGCAAAAACATAGAAGCAACCCAAATGCCCATTGATTGACGAGTGGATAAAGAAACTATGGTATAGGCCGAGCATAGTGGCTTACGCCTGTAATCCCAGCACATTCTGAGGCCAAGATGGGTGGGTCACCTGAGGTCAGGAGTTCAAGACCAGCCTAGCCAACATAGAGAAAAGCCATCTTTACTAAAAATACAAAAATTATCTGGGTGTGGTGGTGGGCACCTGTAATCTCAGCTACTCAGGAGGCTGAGGCAGGAGAATCACTTGAACCTGGAAGGCAGAGGTTGCAGTGAGCTGAGATTGCACCAGTGCACTCCAGCCTGGGCAACAGAGTGAGACTCCATCTCAAAAAAAGAAAAAGAAAAAAGAATGAAAGAAACTGGTTTTTTGAATATATATATATATATATATATATAACATATATGAGATTGAAAACTATATATATATGTAGATGAATATATATGTAGATATATGATGGCATACTACTTAGTCAGCCACCAAAGAAATGAATTAATGGCATTAGCAGTGACCTGGATGAGACTGGAGACTATTATTCTGAGTGAAGTAACTCAGGAATTGAAAGCAAAACATATGTTCTTATAAGTAGGAGTTAAGCTATGAGGATGCAAAGACATAAGAATGACACAATGCACTTTGGGGACTCAGAGGGAAAGGGTGGGAAGGGGCAAAGGATAAAAGACTACAAATAGGATGCAGTGTATACTGCTTGGGTAATGGTTGCACCAAAATCTCACAAATCTCCACTAAAGATCTTACTCATGTAACCAAACACCACCTGTTCCCCAATAAGCTATGGAAATAAAAAAATAAAAAGTTAAATAAAATAAAATGAGACAGTCTTGCTATGTTACCCAGGCGGTCTCAAACTCTTGGGCTCAAGCAATCCTCCCACCTTGGCCTCTCAAAATGTTGGAATTATAGGCATGAGCCACCATACCTGGCCCAGGCAATAGTATTTTATCAGCATGAAACGTATTGAGTTAGGTTATCACTCTGTAGTTATCCTAATGTCCTTGTTCTTAAGATTTATATGCTATAGAGATGATGGGCCATAATCTCAGCAACTTATTTTCATGTTTTCAGGAAGAAAAATTATTTTAAAAATAAGAATAAAAAAGAAGTAAAATAAAAAATGAAACAGGTATCTTAGGTATGTGTAAGTATTTGGCGATGTTGGTGAAACATTAACTAATCATTGACTACTCAATGCCCAAATATCCGTTTCAGGCAGTGTGTTCAAAGGTCCCATTCAAGGCAAATGCTATGAAGATCTGAGGTTCAGTGTCAGGTCAACATGAGTTGTAAAGTCAAAAGCATTCCAGAAGGCCCTCTCTCCACTAAATGCAGAGTTTAAGGGGTTCTATGAGCCAAAGTTTTGTGGAAGAACAAAGGGATTTGCAAAGCAAGTGCTTATCAAAGTAAAGATTAGAGGGACTCCAATAAAGACAGAAGCACTGGATGGTCTGTCCCAGCCCTGCTTTCCACTTTTTATTGCAACCCACCCCTCTAGTCTCTAAATTTTTTGTACCTCTGACATTAAGAAATAAAGTCTTGAAAAGGAAATCTATTATGCAGGGTCACCTGGCTTTATGCGGTTTTTTTTTGTTTGTTTTTTTGTTTTTGTTTTTGTTTTTTTGAGATACAGTCTGGCTCTGTCACCTAGGCTGGTGTACAGTGGCACGATCACAGCTCACTGCAACCTTGACCTTCTGGGCCCAAGCAATCCTTTCACCTCGGCCTCCAGAGAAGCTGGGACTATAGACATATGCCACCACTCTCGGCTAAATTTTGTATTTTTTGTAGAAACAGAGTTTCACTATGTTGCCCAGGCTGGTTTCAGACTCCTGGGCTCAAGCAATCTGCCCACCTCAGCCTGCCAAAGTGCTGGCATTACTGGTATGAGCCACCACCCCTGGCTACTGACTGTACGTCTTAAAAACACGAAATCAGAGCTGACCTCTCTGGGTCTGAGTCTTTGAACTGGTGATTGGAGATCAAGTAACAGGCAGGTATATGAGGTTGGTCTAGGGAAAAAAAACACCTGTTTTGTGAATTTCTGGTCTCATACAGTTTCCTCTACAAAGAGTCACCTCCTGAGATGTGGGACAGGAATGACAATGTGTTGAACTGACACTGCATCTGAGTTTCAAAGCCAGGGTGGTATTTCTCCAAAGTCCAAGTTCCTAGCCTAAATGTCCTGCTGCAACATCAATGTCCCATTCAACCTGCCCTTTACTTTTGTTCCTTATGCAACCTCCATGCATACCATTCCTTCAAATGTAGTTTAATTTTTAGCTATATCTAAATTACCTGCCCCTCACTTAGCCCATAATGCTTCTTTATGCTTCCATATATTTGCTTATGTTTTCTTCTACTCAGCTCACCCTTACCCCCCAGGGCATGCAAGAAATATCATCTTGCTTCAAATTTATCCCAAATGTCTTTTTATCTTTCAGACCTTTAATAAACTCTTTTTTTCTAACTCCTCCCGGCAGAGGTTGCTTTCCCACATTAAGACCTTATATAGACTTTTATTATAATTTGTATTATTTTGCTTTTTATTTTTGGTTAGTTTTCATGTCTGTCCTTTTGATTAGATGTAAACTCCTTCAAAGCCAAAACTGAGTCATAGCAATTGTTTTTCTTTCCTGCAGTCCACTATTGCAATTCCTCTCCTGCCAGCACAGGTTTGTCCTTATACAATACCAGCTCTGCAGAGTGTCTTCTGTTCAATTCCAACACCCACACCCACCTTTTCATGGAATTTGTTCCCTTCCTATTCAGGTGTGTGCTCTTCTAATTACTGTTCCCTAAACACTTGGAGTGAGGAGAGGTACCCCTCTATAACCTTGCAGGAGAATGCTGACAGGTAGCCAGGGCATCAGTGGAGGTGCACTTCCTTTCTGGATCACTCAGCCTGATGTTTCTTTCCATTCACTGGCTATTGTATGACATATCTATGGTGCTAACAGCCCAGCTTGGTCTGGAACACACATCCATTTCCCTACTTATGACGGCAGAATGGATAGTTTGGGTATGGAAGGAAGCCCTTCAGTTGGATGAGGCCATGAGGAAACAAAGGCAGAGATGCAAATAGAAGTGGAGACTGGAGTAGAAGGCCATTGTGTTAATTCACCTGATTGCTGAGAATGTACAAAATGATGAGTGACTGGGAAGAGGCAAGAGCCTCACCTGTTGCATGTTATTTATTGGTTTAGCCTTGTTTCTCTCTCTCTCTCTCTCTCTCTCTCTCTCACACACACACACACACACACACACACACACACACACACACACACAGAATCACCTGCAAGGTGGTCCCTGAGATGTATTGTCCTGCCTGAGTTTTCCCCAGTAATAGGTAAGAGGGTGGAGCCCTACAGAGTGGAAAATATGGATGTATGCCCTAGTTACAGTTGAAGGAGTGTCTGGGTGGAGGAGTAAATTATAAAGCAATTTTGTCATGGGAAGATGGATAACCAGTTTTCCTGGTAATAGGTAGAGTAAAACAGTAATCTCAGTTGGTTATTGAATTCTTATAATATGTCAGACCTCTTGCATTCATTATCTATTCAAATCCTCACAACAGTCCAATGAACCATTTATTATTTCAGCTTTACAAATGTGGAAAGTAACTCTTAGGCCAAATCATTGACTGGTCTAACAGCAAATTAGTGACAAAGCCAACACTGAGTCAATATTGAAATTCAAATTTGTCTAATTCCAAAATCATCATGACATAAAACCTACAAGATATACAAAGCACGGTTAATTGATTCACTAACAGATGTTTATTGTGCACCCACTGGAGGCAAGCACCCACTGGGAATATAACAATAAGGTAAAACAAAAACATGCCTTTCCTCGTGGCGCTAACAGCCTCATGGCAGAAGTAAGCACCAATCAAATCATCAAACAAATAAATGGAATATTGCAGCTGTGACTTGTACCACAAAGGAAAAGTACATAGTGTTACAAGAGTGTATTAGTATGGGGCCAGGTACAGTGGCTCACACCTATAATCCCAGCACTTTAGGAGGCCAAGGTCAGAGGATCCGTTGAGGTCAGGGGTTTGAAAACAGCCTGGGCAATACAGTGAGACCCTGTCTTCGGTAGTTCTAGCTACTTGGGAGGCTGAGATGGGAGAATCACTTGAGCCCAGGAGTTCAAGGTACAGTGAGATATGACTGCAACATTGCACTCCAGCCTGGGGGAAAAAAATAAGGACTTGTCTCTTAGCAAGAAGGAGAAGAAGATGGAGACGGAGAAGGAGAAAGAGAAGAAGAAAGAAGGAGGAAGAGAAGGAGGAGGTGGTAAAGGAGGAGGAGAAAAAGTATATACCTAATGAGTGGACATTTGTTTCCACCTATCTAACATTTCCTCTTCTAAAAACTTCACTTCTGGTCAGGCATAGCGGCTCACACCTGTAATTCCAACACTCTGGGAGGCCAACATGGGAGGACTGCTTGAGCCCAGGAGTTCAATACCAGCCCGAACAACATAGTGAGACCCCACCTCTAAAAAAAAATTAAAAATTAGCCAGGTGTGGTAGCATACACCGGTGGTCCTAGCTACTGGGGAGGCTGAAGTGGGAGCACTGCTTGAGCCCAGGAGTTCAAGGTTGCAGGGAGCCACGATTGCACCACTGCACTCCAGCTTAGGCAACAAAGCAAGACTGTTTCAAAAACAAACTTCAGTTTTCCTTTGGGAAGCACCCCTTCCCCATTCTCTGACAATGCAGTTGAGGTAGAGCTAACACTGCCCCAGGCACTAATCACAGCCTCTCTCCACTGACTTCATTGAAGGTCACATGACTTAGTCTTGACTAATGAAAGCACTATTTCCCTATGACCACAGTGATTGGTTCAAGAATGTTTCATGTGACTCAAGCCAGGCCAATGAGAGAGATCAAAGATTTTCCTGGAACCATTAAAAATGAGACGTTCTTCTTCAGTTGAACAGCTAAGCTAATAGAATGCACTTGGAGCTGCTGGTGGCCATGATACAAGGAGAATATACCTGAGGATGAAGCTAACAGAGAAGAGGAAAGGCAAGAAGTACAGATCCCTGCAGATATTAGTTAAATACACATACCCAGGTTCATATCAGCAACTGATAAACATTTTGGTTATATGAGCGATTTAATTCCCCTATTTCTGCTTAAGCCATTTTAACTGATTGATTGGTTGGTTGATTAATTTTTTTTGTCACTTGCAATTAAAAGAGAAAAGCATCCTAAGAGATTTATTTTTTATTTATCTTTTATTATTATTATTTTTTTTGAGATGGAGTTTTGCTCTTCTCTCCCTGGCTGGAGTGCAGTGGTGCGATCTTGGCTCACTGCAACTTCTGCCTCCCGGGTTCAAGAAAATCTTGTGACTCAGCCTCCCAATTAGCTGGGACTACAGGCTTGCACCACCACGCCTGGCTAATTTTGTATTTTTAGTAGAGACAGGATTTCACCATGTTGGCCAGGCTGGTCTCAAACTCCTGACCTCAGGTGACCCACCCTCCTTGGCCTCCCAAAGTGCTGGGATTGCAGATATGAGCCACTGTGCCTGGTCTGACTGAAAGATTTATCTGTACAGTCAGGGAAGGCTTCCCTGAAGAACTAAGGTGACCTGAATTCTGAAAGATAAGTAGCAGTTAATTTGGCAAAGAGAGGAAGAAGGAATGTTCCAGACAGGCTAGCAAATCCTAGAGCTTTGTCTGAGGAAGCAGCATAATGATTGAGAAGGATGGAGAGAAGGCCAGTGTGAATGGACAGGGCTGATGTAGCACAAGATGAAAATGGAAGGACAGTTTCCTGTCTTTAACATAGCAAACTGTGCTAAGGATTTTCATCTTTGGATTTAGAGCCACAGGACACAATTAAGGACTTAAGTATAATGGATAAGGTACTGGTGATACTACCAGATTTATATACAGTTTTTTTTTTTCTTTAATGGTCAGGGTCTCACAATAAAAGAGAGGAAATATATAGCCCCATCTATACAAAAAATGTATCTTGAATCTAATCAAGATATAGCTCTAACTACCAGTTTATAAGAAATATAGGAGCTAGAGGAACATGTTAAACAATGCCACAAGGATACAATCAGCCAAATCCAGAATACAGGATATTAAATAAGATGAATGAACTGGTTTCTGCAAAAAATCACTGAGGTTAAGAAGAATTTTAGAGCAGGCATTCTAGCATGCACTTGTAGTCCATTCTACTTGGGAAGCTGAGGTAGGAGGTTTGAACCCAAAAGTTAGAGAAAAGCCTGCACAACATAGTAAGATCTATCCAAGGTAGAGGGTGGAGACTAAAAATAATTTTTTTGTAAGGGGTCTTACTATGTCATCTAGGCTGGTCTCAAATTCTCAGCTTCAAGTGATCCACTAGCTTTGGTTTCCCAAAGTGCTAGGATTACGGGAATGAGCCACTGCACCCAGCCAGAAGAGGAAAGTTTAAAAAGGAAGGGATTGGCTATTGTTTGGATACTGATGTAAACAAACTGCAAAAGACATTTTGACACAATCAGGCAGATTTGAATATCTGTTGGGTATAAGGTGATATTAAGAAATAATTGGGCCGGGTTCAGTGGCTCATGCCTGTAATCCCAACCCTTTGGGAGCCCAAGGCAGGCAGATCACCTGAGGTCAGGAGTTCAAGACCGGCCTGGCCAACATTGTGAAACCCTGTCTCTACTAAAAATATAAAAATTAGCTGGGCGTGGTGGTGGGTACCTGTAATCCCAGCTACTCAGGAGGCTGAAGCAAGAGAATTGCTTGAACCAGGGAGGCGGAGGTTGCAATGAGCTGAGATCACACCACTGCACTCCAACCTAGGTGATAGAGTGAGACTCCATCTCAAAACTAATAATAATAATAACTGTTCTCTTAGGTGTGGTAATGGCACTGGAATTTGTTGTTGTTTTTGTTGTTTTTAAACACTGACATTATATGTTAGTTATATACACACTGAAGAATTTACAGGTAAAATGACATGACATTTGAGATTTGGTTTAAAATAATCCAGAGAAAAGAAAAAAGAAAAGTAGAATAGCTGGCAAAATATTAGCAATTGGCTGGGTACAGTGGTTCATGCCTGTAATCCTAGCACTTTAGGAGGCCAAGGTGGGAGGATCACTTGAGCCCAGCAGCTCAAGGCTGCAGTGAGCTGTGATTATGACACTTCATTCCAGCCTTGGCAACAGAGCAAGACCCTGTCTGGAAAAAAAAAAAGAAAGAAAAGTTAGCAATTGGCCGGCTGTGGTGGCTCATGCCTATAACCCCAGCACTTTGGGAGGCCAAGGTGGGTGGATCACCTAAGGTCAGGAGTTCAAGACCAGCCTGACCAATATGGTGAAACCTCATCTCTACTAAAAATAGAAAAATTTGCCTGGCATGGTGGTGTCCATCTGTAGTCCCAGCTACTGGGGAAGCTGAGATAGGAGAATTGCTTGAACCTGGGAGGCAGAGGTTGCAGTGAGTCGGGATCACATCACTGTACTCCAGCCTGGGTGACAGAGTGAGACTCCATCTCCAAAAAGAAAAAGAAAAAGAATTTTTAATAAATTATTAAAACAGATAAATAAAATTTGAGATTAATGCTAAGTGAATTCTAGTAACTGAGGGTAAAGCTGTGAAATCTGCCCAAGATGTTGAGGGACAAAAAAGCAAGTTTCACCACCACTGCCATCACCCACAACCGACAACAACAAGGCAATAATTAGAAAAGAATAAAGCCATTTTAATTTTATATCCTCCCCTCCACCCTCTTCCCCTCAAGAAAGAGTGGACGCTGAAAAACAAACTGGAATATTATCCAGTCATCTAGTCCAAGGACAGCTTGGGCGGGGGAAATGGCAGTGGACGTGGATTTAAAAGTGTATGGGTTTGGGGCCAGGCACAGTGGCTCATGCTTGTAATCCTGGCACTTTGGGAGGCTGAGGCAGGTTGATTACTTGAGTCCAGGAGTTTGAGATCAGTCTGGGCAACATAGGGAGACCCCCATCTTTAAAATAATAATAAAAATAAATAAATACAAAGAAAAAAGCGTGCGCGTTTTTTCACAAAGGTATACTATTAAATGTTGTAGCTGTAGGACTCCCACAGGGATGCTGCAGTGATCAACTGCTGGTAGCAGCCTGGATTTTAGCTCCTCCAAGCGTAAAGATTTGAAGGGAGGGAGAATTAACTAAAACCCAGAGAGAAGAGTCACGTGGGCTTGGCTTCCAGTAGAAGGGAAGTGGCTTTCAGTTGGGACACAACCAGCTCCACACAACCTGACAGGGAGGGAGCCAGGGAAATCAGTAGCCTGACCTCATGTCCCTCCCTCTGACGTCTGCAGAGATAATCAGTGAACCCCAGTGAAAGGCAGGGTGCAGCAGCCTTTGATATAGTCCTTACAGGCCCGCCTCCTGGGGCCTTGAGCAGGGTGGAGAGTGGACTGGGAGGGGCAAACACAAGCTGTCCGGCACAGGCTTCACAGTTTTTGCATGACCTGTAATACGAGGTTCCTTATGATCTTAACACTGCCCACCCATCTCAACTCCTGTCTGCCCACTCCCCTGTAAAGTGGGGGCTTAGAGGATAATAGCATCTAGTCCATCACTGCTAATATGAGGATGCAGGCTTAAGGGTTCAGTCTCACAAGACTTCCCCGACTTTGGACTACACTTGAACGTCTGATGCCGTCCATTGTTCTGGCTGATATGGGGTTCCCATGACCCCTTCCTTAGGTTTGATATTAATAATTTGCTAGAATGGCTCACAGAACTCAGAAAAACGTTTCCTACCTGATGAAAATGGACACATTCTTGGTTGGGTACCAGTAAAAAAAAAAACAACAACAAACAGTACTGCTGGCATTCCTTTGTAGTTCATTATGAATTTGAAATTGCCTGAACTTGGACTTTTGGAAATTAGTGTAGTGCCACTAATTTTAGAACAAACACTGGAGCTTATAGGAACAAATATCAATGGCAACTGTAAGGAATAGAGAAGTTCTTCAAAGTTTTCACCTTAGGCCTTAAAAAATAACAAATTCTTACTCTAGAGTCCCTATCCATTGTTAGCCATTGTATTCTAGCCCAGCTAGCTGCTTTCACTTCTTTAGGCCTGCCCAGACAGGCCTGGGCAAGTCCCAGCCCATAGTTCATGCCATTCCTTATTGGAGCCGCTTCCTTGACCATCTCGTGGGCAGCTTCCTCTTTTCTTTGTTCTCTCTCCCTTTGCCTATTTAGGAAACTTTTAAGTTGTTAGTCAATTGGGTAAAGCATAGAATGTGAGGTCCTGCTCCAGCCAATGGAGGCCGGATACAGCAGTAAGGTGGACAAGTCATGTTATAAATAATCCCGTCTCCTTTGTTCAGTGCACTCTCGTGGCAAGACTGCTGGCAAGCAGTGCCCTTTCTGCAGAAAGTAAAAGAAAGCCTTGCTGAGAAATCTTTTGTCTGAATACTGATTCTTCCCTGTGACATCGGAAGATAAGCACTTATTCCCAACAATTTGGTGGCCCGTATGGGGAGGCATTCCCCTCTGGGGTGGTCTCCAGCCCTCTCTTGTGGGGAGGTGCACCCCCACCACCTCGTTGCAGCAGCCCTAGGAATAGGGAGCCAGGACTCACTCAGTGTGAGAAATAAATCCGGATTCTCAGCAATATGGGGGAAAGAGACTTGCAGCACTGGTGGCCATGCAACCCTGTGCATGAGCCAAGGTAGGAAACGTCACAAGAGGGCAACAAAATACTTCTTTTGTGGTCAACTTCTGGAGGATTGAATGTGTGTATGCACGAGTGTGCAAAGGACCTTTAGAAGGAAAAGGGGAAGGAACGGGTCAACCTCCCAGGGCTGGAAAGGTGAGACATCCCTAGCTTGAGGGGTTGGGCCTTCCAGGGGCAGAAAGGTGAAACATGCCTACCTTGAAGGGTTGGGCCTTCTGCTGGTTTCAGATGAAACCCGACTAGTACCTAATATGGGTAATGCTTCTAGTAAAACAAGACAGGAAGTAAAACTGACTCTGGTGATCAGATTCCTCCTGACAGCCCTTTAGGGCATATGCTAACATATTAGAAGAATAATGAAAGGACCAAGCATAAGAAAAAGCAACAAATGTTAAAACATTGCTGTTTTATTTGGACCAAAGAACCGATCCTCAAGCCTGCAGTTGTCTGGCCAAAATTTAGGCCGAATGAGGATTGGGTCTGTCAATTTCTGATAAGGTATGTCAATAATAAGAGTCCACTCTTACAAGAGGAGATAGATTATGCTCTCTGTTGGCCGCAGGGGCCGTCCTCCTGAGGGACTGTGTTAAGGAAAAAAACTTCTCTTCCAGTCCGTGAGGGGCGTGGTTTCACCTCCATCTGGGAACCAGAGGGGTTTCAAATGTAAAGTTCTTTGTCTGACTTTTCCAAGAGCAGGCTAGGTAGAGAAATCAAGGTGGGTTTCTTTGTTCAAAAAGCCCGCTGAAAGCTCTGGGAGGAGGGGTCTCTTTTGGGGACCAAGTAGCCAATCCGATATCAAAGTCAAAGATCAGTCACTCCAGCAGAAGTTTGAAAGAACTCTACTCATTGGATGAGAACATGAATGGAGCGGGAATAGCTCCAGGGTTAAAATCCTGCTGCTCCTTTCCTATGCAGATTCCTTCCTTGGATCCCCTCTGGCAGTGTGGTAACTGTCTCTCTTTCTCTCTCTCTCTCTCTGCCTAATAAATTGCTCTCTGCTAAACTCTTTGGGTCCACGATATTTATTTGAATGGTAAGCTCACCGCCTCTGGGGCCCCTTTCCCCATTCTTGGGGTAAGAGAGGCCAAGGACCTGGAATCGGAATGGGGAGGGAGCTGAGTATGCCCCCCTCCCAATTGGGCAACTGGGAGAGTCTTCGGCTGCTCCCTCCCCTGCTTACACTCCTTTACCCATTAAAGGAGGGAGGGAAACAACCAGAGAGTAGAACAAAGTTAGGAGGGTCCTTGCCTGACAAGGGTAAAGTTTTTATCTGTGAGCAACCCTCGTATAAGTGGGACTCCCTAGATCATCCTCTTTTCCCACTGTCGCCCACAGATCCTCACTCCCAGCTCCCCAACCTCTTGCACCTTCATCTGCCTTTTCTCCTCCCATGCCTCCTGTTTCCACCCTTCCTGAGCCCACTGCAAAACTGCCTCAGCAGGAGATACGGCAATGTAAAAGAGATATCCAAAATGTTCCTTTTCCCTCTTCTAAAGAATTAACTTCAGCTTCAAAGCTTTTTCCTCTAAAGGAAGTGCCTCAAGGAGGGGGTCTGATTGGCTTCTAACACTCCTTTGACTGCTTCTGAGGTCTGAAGTCTGAAAAGAGAACTTAAGCCATTACTAGATGACCCTGATAGAGTAGCAAAACAAATTGATCAGTTCTTACGGCCCCAATTATATACTTGGACAGAATTAGTGTCTATTTTAAGTATTCTTTTTTTCAAGGGAGAAACAGAATGTGATCATCCACCAGGCCAAGATGTCCCAGCAGAAGATACAAAGTTTCCAGCTAGAGACCCATAGTGGGATGATAATCTTGCAGCCTATCAAAATAACATGAGAGATTTAAAAGAAATGATTGTTAAAAGAATTAGAGAGTCAGCCCCTTGACCTAAAAATCTCTCTAAAGCTTTTGATATACAAAGCCCTCTAGGACAAGGAATGTTAAAGCTGCATTTTGTTACAAATAGCTGGCCAGATATTGAAAGAAGTTATGAAATCCAGACAATTAGAAAAAAGTGGTCAATAGAAGAGCTTTTAGGCAAAGCCCAGAAAGAATAAGTAGAGAGAGATAAAGAAAAGCAAAGACAGAAAGCAAAATTCTTTTGGCAAAGTTCCCCAGGGCAAATTTGCCAAAGGCTAAATTTAGACCCAGGCCTGCAAAGGTTTGCCAAAGGAGGTGAAAGAGGAAGGCCCTAGAATTCAAGGATGCAAAAGGAAAGTAGGTAAGGCCAGTATTTTAAGGGAGAAGGTCAGGGTAAAGGTTGCAAAGGTTCTGGATGCGAAAAGAAGGAAGAAAGACAGAGACAAAGCGGTCCTAGGTTGGAGGCCGAAGTGTTCAAGTAGATTACACTGAAATGCCCTCAGTTGACGTCTAAAGTACTTATTAGTATTAGTAGATTATTTCACACACTGGGTAGAAGCTATTCCTTTCTCAAATGCAACTGCCAGTAATGTAGTAAAGGCATTAGTTGAACATATTACGTCTGGATTTAGACTAATAGAAAATATTGATTCAGATAACAGGACTCATTTCACTGCACATATGATTAAGAAGCTGGCCCAAGTGTTAGACATAAAATAGGACTTTCATGTTTTCTGGCACCCCTCCCTCTCTAGAAGAGTAGAAAGAATGAACCAAACTCTGAGGGGGGAAAAAAAGCATTTAACTAAATTAATTGCAGAAACACAGTTACCATGGACCAAATGTCTTCCCATTGTGTTATTAACAATTAGGACTGCTCCCGGGAAGGATATTGGTCTATCCCCATGTGAAATGTTATACAGACTTCCTTACCTGTATTCCTCAGCTGATGTTCCCACTTTTGAAACCAAAGATCAATTTCTTAGAAATTATATATTTGGTCTCTCTTCCACCTTCTCTTCTCTTAAAACTAAAGGTATTTTACCACAGGTGCCACCCTTAGAGTTTCCAGTGCACCAGCATCAGCCCGGGGATCATGTTTTCATCAAGGGATAGAAAGGAAAGAAGCTTGTGCCAGCCTAGGAAGGACCCTACCTTGTGTTACTAACCACTGAGACTGCTATTTGTGGAGCAGAGAAGGGGTGGACCCATCATACTTGAGTCAAGAAAGCATCATCATCACTAGAATTATAGGCTATCGTTCCAGGGTCGAGCGCTATCAAGTTGAAGTTAAAGAAAGTTTAATTTTCACTTACCTTTTATATTGCTTCTTTTCCTTGCCTTTCTGTTACTATCTCCTTTATTACTAATGTAACTAAGTCTGACTCACCTCAGACCATTGCCTTTGATGTTTGCTCTGTCATACCTTGTGGAGGTTTAAAAGAGAAACAACAGCTAACCTTTTCAAATAAGTATTTATGCCCTGGCCCTCTAATTGATACAGCTGCTCCTAATTCCCATCATTGTGATAACCTGCAGCCGAGACACTGATTTTCTGTTCCTACAACCTGGCAACCCTGTAGCAGTTAAGACTATGTTCTTTAGACCATGCAAGACCAAGGTTAGACTTCCACGGAAGAGGTTTGTGCTGATTTAAAGCCCCTCCTCTATTTCGCTAAAGGAACTGCCCCTTCCAACTGTCAGTCTTAATGCAACGCTGTCCTTCTCTCCATCACCACTTCCACCTTAGCTGACTCTAAACCTGCCCTCAGTCACTTCTGTAGTACAGGGATTGATGTAAATGGAAAGGATCCTCTAGGCATTTTTGAGATACACATTGTTCCCTCTTCTTCTCCGGCCACGGTCTCCGCTTTAGGCCCAACACCGGTTGTTCCTGCACCTAATGCTAAAACTAAGGTGTCCATTGTAAAAGTAAATCTAAGGCAGACCTTAGCCATTGAAACAGGATACCAAGATGCAAATGCCTGGCTGGAATGGATTAAATATTCCGTCTGCACCTTGAATAAGAGCAACTGTTACCCTTGTGTGCACGGCAGGCCAGAGGCCCAGACTGTCCCCTTTCCACTCAGATAGTCCCTTCATCAACTAGGTATGGACTGTATGGTGGCTCTTTTTCAGAATCCCACAGCCTAGAATAGTCCATTGTGCTGAGCTCGCTCTCTCTGCTGTTTCCTGAAATTTGACACCCTGTGGGTCAGCCCTGGAGGGCAATCCAGTTTCCACCTCTAAATGCTAAGTTTACTTAGTGCCTCTCAAGGCAAGGGGAGTATTTGTGTTCCTTAGGAGCATAAAAGGATGCAAAGAGCTCAAGCCCTTCCAAGAGCTTACCCATCAGTCCGCCCTCAACTATCCCTGAGCGGATGTATGGTGGTACTGTGGAGGACCTTTACAGGACACTCTGCCAGATAATTGGAGCAGTACTTGTGCTGTAATCCAATTGGCTATCCCTTTCACCCTGGCATTTCATCAGTTTGAGAAGATAAAAACCAAGCATGGCGAACCAAGAGACATTCCTTACGAATCCTTTGATCCTCAAGTTTATATAGATGCCATTGGAGTCCTGAGAGGAGTGCCAGATAAATTTAAAGCACAAAATCAAATAACTGCAGCGTTTGAATCTACATTGTTCTGGTAGTTAACCATTAATAAAACTTTAGACTGGATAAATTATATTTATTACAATCAACAATGCTTTGTGAATAACTCTAGGGACTATCAGAGCAACAGCTGAACAATTAAGACCCATCAGCCAAATGGCTTGGGAAAACAGAATAGTCTTAGACATGATATTAGCAGAAAATAAAGGAGGTGTTTGTGCAGTAATTATGATCTAGTGCTGTACCTTTATTCCAAATAACACTGCTCCAGACCACGCCTGGAAAATTTTGTGTTTTTAGTAGAGACGGGGTTTCACCACGTTGGTCAGGCTGGTCTCTAACTCCTGACCTCAGGTGAGCCACCCTCCTTGACCTCCCAAAGTGCTGGGATTACAGGTGTGAGCCACCTCACCTGGCTCCTCTTTTTTTTTTTCATCTCATGTTGGTATTTTTAGATCTTGCTCAAGTTTTCCTCCTGATTCACGACCATAGTCCCCTGCATCTTCCATTAATATTATTTTAGTAAGGCTGGGAGCGGTAGCTCATGCCTGTAATCCCAACACTTTGGGAGGCTGAGGCAGGTGGATCACGAGGTCAGGAAATCAAGATTATCCTGGCTAACACTGTGAAACCCTGGCTCTGCTAAAAATACAAAAAAAAAAAAAATAGCTGGGCGTGGTGGCGGGTGCCTATAGTCCCAGCTACTCGAGAGGCTGAGGCAGGAGAATCACTTGAACCTGGGAGGTGGAGGTTGCAGTGAGCCAAGATTGTGTCACTGCCCTCCAGCCTGGGAGACAGAACAAGACTCCATCTCAAAAGATAAAACAAATTTTAAAAATAAAATTATTTTAGTAGATAGTAGATCCATTTTGAGTCCCCTTCACACAGGGTAAAAACAAAGAATTCAAGCTTGATTTTTCTCTGTAAAACTGTAAGCCAGATTTATCATGCCAGCTAAGAAACAACCCATCCTTTCCATATTGTTTTGTGGTGCTACCCTTATCAAATATCAAGGCTCACTCCTGTAATCCCAACACTTTGGGAAGCTGAGGCAAGAGGATCACTTGAGGCCAGGAGTTCAAGACCAGCCTGGGCAAAATAGCAAGACCCCCATCTTTACAAACAAACAAGAAAAACAAATTGTTTTTATTTGATCACATTTGTTTCTTTCAGGAATTAAACAACTATTAATCATATCATGAGTATCAAAATGTCTTAAGATCGGTATCAAGCCCCTAGAATGCTTGTCTACTTAAGTCCTTTCACATGGATTTTCTTTATTTATTTTTTTTGAGATAGAATTTCACTCTTGTTGCTCAGGTTGGAATACAATGGCACGATCTCGGCTCACTGCAACCTCTGCCTCCCAGGTTCAAGCGAATCTCCTACCTCAGCCTCCCTAGTAGCTGGGATTACAGGTGCCCACCACCACACCCAGCTAATTTTAGTATTTTTAGTACACATGGGGTTTCACCATGTTGGCCACACTGATCTCAAACTAATGACCTCAGGTGATCTGCCTGTCTCAGCCTCCCAAAGTGCTGGAATTACAGGCATAAACCACTGTGCCTGGCCCTTTTCACATGGATTTTTCAGGCTTGGGGGTTTCTTCCTTGCCCATTCTTCAGACCCCACAACACAGGTGCTGAGACTATGGGGTACCTTTATCAGGTACCCTAGTTATTGTATGGAGTTGGTTGACAATCTCATTTTGCAGGAACTCGTGTCTACTCTTCCATTCCTTTGATTTGAATTCTTAGTATGCCTCATTTTCCATGAACTGGATTATTTCAGGTTTTTGATCTCCAGCCTAAAACTGCTATGTTACTGCTGATACTTGCTCTCCAAATGTTAATCCCCTCACTAGGAAGCTCCACATCCCTCCCAGTTTGTCTTCTTTCTGGTAGGTCCCTGTTACATCTCTCTCACTCTACCTGCCTGTGCAAAGATGAGATAAAAATGAAATTTTCAACCATAATGTCTATCAAAGGAGGGTAGAGGCTGGTAAATAAAAGTCTTTTTGTCTACTAAACATTTGGATATGTTTGGATATGCAAAACTGGCTCCAGATCTTAGCGTGGAAGTAGACAGCAGTGAGAACTGCCGTGTTCTGTATAAAGAACAAGAATTTGCATTTGGGGGCTGTAGTTTAGGAAGGAGAGGGTGCTGAAATGATACAAGACCCAGCAGAGAAGAGAAACAAGCTAGCCAGTGTGTTGCTGAGTACCTATATGAGCCAGAAGCCAATAGAAAAATTCCTTGGAAAAGAGCTTTTAAGAAATATGTAGTATTTGGCTGGGAGCGGTGGCTCATGCCTGTAATTTCAGCACTTTGGGAGGCCAAGGCAGGGAGATCACCTGAGATCAGGAGTTCAAGACCAGCCTGGCCAACATGGTGAAATCCTGTATACTAAAAATACAAAAACTAGCTGGATGTGATGGCATGCGCCTGTAGTCCCAGCTACTTGGGAAGCCGAGGCAGGAGAATCACTTGAACTAGGGAGGCAGAGGTTGCAGAGAGCTGAGATCGCACCACTGCACTCCAGCCTGGGTGATAGGACCAGACTCTGTCTGGGAAAAAAAAAAAAAGAAAAAAAAAAGAAGTATCTAGTCTTCAAGCGGAAGGGTTCACGTTGTTGAGCTGTGAATATCCATACCTCATTCATTTTCACTCCCCAAATTTTCACCAAAGTCTGATAAAAAACAAAAATGTACTGGGTGCAGTGACACTCCTGTTAAATCCCAAAACTTTGGGAGGCTGAGGTGGAAGGATCACTTGAGGCTGGGAATTCAAGACCAGCTTGGGCAACATGATAAGACCTTGTCTCTAAAAAGAAATGTTAAAAAATTAACTGAGCATGATGGCATGTGTCTGTGGTACTAGCTACTTGGGAGGCTGAGGTGAGAGGATCACTTGAGCCTAGGAAGTCGAGGCTGCAGTGAGCCATGATCTTGCCACTGCACTCCAGCCTGGGCAACAGAGCAAGAACTTGTCTCAAAAAAAACAAAAACAAAAATGCCTCATGTTGGCTGGGTGAAGTGGCTCATGCCTGTAATCCCAGCACTTTGGGAGGCCGAAGCAGGCGGATCACCCGAGGTCAGGAGTTTGAGACCAGCCTGACCAATATGGTGAAACCCCATCACTACTAAAAATACAAAAATTTGCCAGGTGTGGTGGTGTGCGCCTGTAGTTCCAGCTACTCAGGATGCTGAGACAGGAGAATTGCTTGAACCTGGGAGGCAGAGGTTGCAGTGAGCCGAGATTGTGCCATTGCACTCCAGCCTGGGTGACAGAGCGAGACTTCATTTAAAAAACAAACAAACAAAAAAATGCTTCATTTTTAACAGATACTAACATCTGTGGAGGTGGGCATGGGGTGGGAGGTGAGCAGTGGAGTGGGTGAGTAGTGGTGTTATAAGCATGTATCAATTGAAACAGGTAATGAAATTAACCAATGGATTTAAGTGGTGCAGAATGGAACACTTGTGTAAGAAATAAGGTGACAATCCATGCTCAGTGGAAGTCAGAGGCAGAGGAGAAGGACAAGGAGAAGAAGGAGGAAGAAGAATTAAGAGATGGAAATAGCTAATACTTACAAGGCATGCGAGGATTTTTTCTAAATGCTTTGTTTGTACATGTAAGGGTGACTATGAGAATGTCATACCTTCCCCAGTGCCTACCTCCGCCCTCCCAGAGAGTCACAGAAATCTTAGGGAGGGCTTTGAACTTCCCATAGTAAGTAATTAGCATTCAAGCCAATCCTGTCTAGATCTCATTTGTAGGAGACTTCAGATAACACCTGGGTAGCATTTAAACTTTAGTCCTTACTTCTAAGAATGCTCCAAGGGAAGCTTAAGCCATAGTGCAATGATATATCACAGCTTCCTTCTAGCTTCTAGCTCTGAAAGCGTCCTAAAAGTCATCATTAGAACATACCTTTCTTGTATTTTCAAGTGTATCATGACTATTGTGTATATTTAAATAGGCAAAAGTTCCTTTTGTGGACCTTGATTGTATATACATACACACACTTTTTTTTTTTTTTTTTTAAGAAACAGGGTCTCACTCTGTTGCTCAGGCTGGAGTGCAGTGGCACTACCATGGCTCACTGCAGCCTCAAACTCCTGGGCTCAAGGGATCCTCTTGCCTTAGCCTCCCAAGGGGGGCACAAGTTTGAGCACGAGTTTGACTTTCCACAATGAACCAGAACCTCCACCCCCTCCACTTTTTTTTTTGAGACGGAGTCTCACTCTATTCCCCAGGCTGTAGTGCAGTGGCATGATCTAGGCTCACTGCAATCTCCACCTTCCAGGTTCAAGTGATTCTCCTGCCTCAGCCTCCTGAGTAGCTGGGACTACAGGTGTGCTCAGCCATGCCCAGCTAATTTTTGTAGTTTTAGTAGAAACAGGATTTCACCATATTGGCCAGGATGGTCTCGATCTCTTGACCTCGTGATCTGCCTGCCTCCCTCCCAGAGTGCTGGGATTACAGGTGTGAGCCACCGCGCCCCACCCAGAACTCCTTTTAAAGTCACCCTTGAAACACTCCTCTGAGTCTTTCCTCAGTCGTTAAGGCAGCTCTTGGCTGCCCTCTTCTGGGATCAGGTCTCCAAGCCACCCATTCCTGTTGACCAGCAACCCTTTTAGGTCCCACCCTGCCTGTGAGCTAGGACTGGTGGGACCATCACAGCTCTACAGCTTGATTGTCTTCTATTGCTACCACAGGATCTGAGCAGTGCTATTTTACCTATAGATACAACCTCCTGGGCTCAAGCTGTCTTCCTGCCTCAGCCTCCCAAGTAGCTGGGACTGTAGGCATGTGCCAATGCACCCAGCTAATTTTTTGTGGAGATGGGTCCTACTATGTTAAACCAGGCTGGTCTTGAACTCCTGGAATCAAGTGATTCTCCCACCTCAGCTTCCCAAAGTGCTGGCATTACAAGAGTGAGCCACCCTTCCCAGCCAGCATATATATTTTTGTCTTTTAAGTGTTTTAGCTATTTTACCAACAAGGAAGATTTTCTGAGGGAAAAAAAGAAATCCTGAGGCCGCTCAGATAATAAAACCTTAAGCGAACTCAATAAAAAAAGATAACATTATCTGGCACTATCTATTAAATTATCTTATCTAAAAATGTCACATGTAGATTGTATGCCATAACTACTAATAAATACCTCCAAGATTTTTAAAAAAATAATTTCTCAGTTTCTCACATCATTCTGAGATGGCTAATTTTTATCTTTTATAATATTTTAAAATATATTTCTTTTCTGGCCAGATGCAGTGGTTCACACCTGTAATCCCAGCACTTGGGGAGGCTGAGGCAGGAGGATTGCTTGAGTCAAGGAATTTGAGACCAGCCTGAGCAACATAGCAAGACCCTGTCTCCACAAAACATTAAAAAATAAAAAATAAATAAATAAAATAGCCAGGTGTGTTGACACAGGCCTGTAATCCCAGCTACTTGGGAAGCTGAGGTGAAAGGATCACTTGAGTCTGGGAGGTCAAGACTGCAGTAAGCCCTGATCTTGCTACTCCACACATTCACCCTGGGTGACAGAGGGAGACCCCGTTTCAAAAAAAAAAAACTATATATCTATATATTATTATTATTACTTTTTTTTTGCTTTTGAGACAGAGTCTTGGTCTGTTGCCCAGGCTGGAGTACATTGGTGCAATCTTGGCTCACTGCAACCTCTGCCTCCTGGGTTCAAGCAATTCTCCCACTAGCTGGGATTACAGGCATGTGCCACCATGCCCGGCTAATTTTTGTATATTTATTTATTTTTGAGACGGAGTGTCACTCTCACCCAGGCTGGAGTGCAGTGGCTTGATCTTGGCTCACTGCAACCTCCGCCTCCTGGGTTCAAGCAATTCTCCTGCCTCAGCTTCCCGAATAGCTGGGATTACAGGCATGCACCACCATGCCAGGCTAATTTTTGTGTTTTAGTAGAGATAAGAGTTTCACCACGTTGGTCAGGCTGGTCTCAAACTCCTGACCTCCTGATCACCCGCCTCAGCCCCACCAAAGTGTTGGGATTACAAGCATGAGCCACCTCAGCTGGACTTTATTTATTCATTTTTTTTTTTGAGATGGAGTTTTGCTCTTGTTGCCTAGGCTGGAGTGCAATGGCGCGATCTTGGCTCACTGCAACCTCTGCCTCCCAGGTTCAAGTGATTCTCCTGCCTCAGCCTCCCAAGTACCACCATGCCTGGCTAATTTTTTGTGTTTTTAATAGAGACGGGGTTTCACCATGTTGTCCAGGCTGGTCTTGAATTCCTGACCTCAGGTGATCCACCTGCCTCAGCCTCTCAAAGTGCTGGGATTACAGGAGTGAGCCACCTCACCTGGCCTCATTTCATTTTTGTATAAGGTGAGAGATGCAGATCAAGTTTCATTCTTCTGCATATTATATCCAGTTTCCCCAGCACCATTTATTGAAGAGATTTTTCCTCAATGTATGTTCTTGGCACATTTTTCAAAAATAAGTTCATTATAGATGTATGGATTTGTTTCTGTATTCTCTGTTCTGTTCCACTGATTTATGTGTTTGTTTTTCTGCCAGTACCATGCTCTTTTGGTTAGTATAGCTTTGTAGGATGATTTGACATCCAGTAACGTGATTTTCCAGTTTTGTTCTTTTTGCTCAAGATAGCTTTGGCTATTCTGGGTCTTATGTGGTTCCATACAAATTTTAGGACTTTTTTTTTCTATTTCTGTGAAGAATATCACTGTTATTTTGATAGGAATTGCATTTAATCTGTAGATTGCAGCAATATTGATTCTTCCAATTCGTGAACATAGAATATTGGAATAACAATATTGATACTTTCAGTCCACGAACCTGGAATGTTTTGCCTTTTTTGTGTGCTCTCTTCAATTTCTTGCATCACTTCTTTGGTTTTGGTTAATTATTCTTCTTCTTGTTCTTCTTTTTTTTTTTCTTCTTCTTCTTTTTTTTTTTTTTTTGAGACAGTCTTGCTCTGTCGCCCAGGTTGGAGTGCAGTGGTGTGATCTCAGCTCACTGCAACCTCCACCTCCTGGGTTCAAGCAATTCTCCTGCCTCACCCTCCTGAGTAGCTGGGACCACAAGCACACGCCATCATGCCTGGCTAATTTTTTTTTTTAATTTTTAGCAGAGATGGGGTTTCACCATGCTGGCCAGGCTGGTCTCCAACTCCTGACCTCAGGTGATCTGCCTGCCTAAGCCTCCCAAAGTGCTGGGATTAGAGGTGTGAGCCACTGGGCCTGGAGGATTAAGTTAATTCCTATGTATTCAATTTTATTTGTAGCTATTGTAAATGGGATTACTTTCTTGATTTCTTTTTCGTATTGTTTGCTATTGGCACGTAGAAATGCTATTGATTTTTATATGTAGATTTTATATCCTACGCTTTACTGAATTTATCAGTTCTAATCGTTTTTTTGTGGAGTCTTGAGGTTTTTCCAAATACAAGATCTCTGCAAACAGGGATAATTTGATTCCTTGCTTTCCAATTTGTTTTTTGATTTTGTTTGTTTTTGAGACTGTGTCTCAGTCTCTCTCCCAGGCTATGGTGCAGTGGCATAATCGTGGCTCACTGCAGCCTCCATCTCCCACCTCAGCCTCCTGAGTAGCTGGACCTGCAGGGGTGCACCAGCATACCCAGCTAATTGTGTGTGTGGGTGTGTATTTTTTTTATAAAGATGGAGTTTCACCATGTGGCTTAGGCTGGTCTTCAACTCCTGGGCTCAAGTGATGTGCCTGCCTTGGCCTCCCAAAGTGCTGAGATTTCAGATGTGAGCTGCTGCACCAGCACTTTCCCATTTGGATGGCCTTTATTTCTTCCTCTTGTCTCATTGCTCCAGCTGACACTTCTAGTACTATGTGAAATAAAGTAGTGGAAGTGGGAATTCTTGTCATGTTCCAGATGTTAGAGGAAAGATTTTCAATTTCTTACCATTCAGTATGATACTAGCTATGGATTTGTTGTATATGGCTTTTACTATGTTGAAGTACATTCCTTATGAGCCAAGTTTTTTTGAGGGTTTTTGTCATTAAGGGATATTGAAATGTATCAAATGCTTATTCAGCACCAATTGAAATGATCATATGATTTTTGTCCTTTATTCTGTTGATAGGATGTATCACATTGATCTGAGTATGTTGAACCACCCTTGCATTCCCAAGATAAATCCCACTTGGTCATGAGGAAGGATCTTTCTAATGCGTTGTTGAAATTAGTTTGCTAGCCAGGCGTGGTAATCCCAGTAATCCCAGCACTTTGGGAAGCTGAGGCAGGTTGATCATGAGGTCAGGAGTTCGAGATCAGCCTGGCTAGCATAGTGAAACCCTGTCTCTACTAAAAATACAAAAAATTAGCCAAACATGGTGGCGGGCACCTGTAATCCCAACTACCTGGGAGGCTGAGGCAGGAGAATCACTTGAACCGGGGAGTCAGAGGTTGCCGTGAGCTGAGAGCGCATCACTGCACTCCAGCCCAGCCGACAGTGTGAGACTCTCCGTCTCAAAAACAAAGAAAAATTGATTTGCTAGTATTTTGTAGAGGATTTCTGCATCAATATTAATCAGTAATATGGCCTGTAGTTTTTTTTTTTAATGTGTCTCTGTCTGCTTTAGGTATCAGGGTAATACTGGCATTATAGAATATGTTTGAAAGTGTTCCTTCCTCCTCTATTTTTTGGATTTGTTTGAGTAGTATTTATAATATTTCTTTAAATGTTTGGTAAAAGTCAAAGTCAGCAGTGAAGCCATTGGGTCCCAGGCTTTTGTTTTTTTTTTTTTTGGTGGGAGAATTTTTATTCCAGCTTTGATCCCATTAGTTATTATTAGTCTGTTTCAGTTTTGGATTTCTTTATCATTCAACCTTAGCAGGTTGCACGTGTCTAGGAATTGATCCATTTCTTCTAAGTTTTCCGGTTCATGGGTGTATAGTTGCTCTAAGTAGCCTCTAAAGATCCTTTGAATTTCTGCAGTATTGGTTGTAATGTCTCCTTTTTCATCACTGATTTTATTTGGATTTTCTCTCTTTTTTTCTTAGTCTGGCTAAAGATTTGTCAGTTTTGTTTACCTTTTAAAAAATTAACTTTTTGGCCATGCACGGTGGCTCACGCCTGTAATCCCAACACTTTGGGAGGCCGAGGCAGATCACCTGAGGCCAGGAGTTCAAGACCAGCCTGGCCAACATGGTGAAACCCTGTCTCTACTAAAAATACAAAAAAATTAGCCAAGCATGGTGGCAGGCAGCTGTTAACCTCGCTACTTGGGAGGCTGAGGCAAGAGAATCGCTTGAACCCAGGAGGCAGAGCTTGCAGTGAGCTGAAGTTGTGCCATTGCTCTCCAGCCTGGGCAAGAGCGAAACTCCATTCCCCCCGAAAAAAAACAGAAAACCTAACTTTTTGTTTTGTTAATCTTTTGTATTTTTTTCTTCGTTTCAATTTTATTTGTTTATGGTCTGATCTTTGTTATTACTTATTTTATACTAATTTTGGGTTTGGTTTGCTCTTGCTTTGCTAATTCTTTAAGATGCATCATTAGATTGTTTATTTGAAGTTTTTCCACTTTTTTGTTCTTTTTCTTTTGAGACGATCTGTCTCGTGTCACTGCACTTGCTCTGTCGTCCAGGCTGGAATGCAGTGGCACAATTTTGGCTCACTGCAATCTCTGGCTCCCAGGTTCAAGTGATTCTCCTGCCTCAGCCTCTCAAGTAGTAGCTGTGATTACAGGCGGGCACCACCATGCCCGGATAATTTTTGTATTTTTAATAGAGATGGATTTTGCCATGTTGGCCAGGCTGACCAAACACTTGACCTCAGGTGATCTGCCCACCTCAGCTTTCCAACGTGCTAGGATTACAGGCCTGAGCCACTGCACCCAGCCTTGAAATTTTTCTACTTTTTTGATGTAGGCACTTAAAGCTTTGAACTACCTTCTTAGTACTGCTTTCACTGTATCTCACAGGTTTTGGTACGTTGTGGTTCCATTACCATTTGTTTCAAGAAATTTTAAGATTTCCTTTTTAATTTCTTCATTGACTCACTGGTCATTAGGAGTATATTGTTTAATTTCCGTGTATTTGTATAGTTTCCAAAATTCCTCGTTATTGATTTCTAATTTTATTCCATTGTGGCCAGAGAAAATTCTTGACATTATTCTGATTTTCTTGGATGTTTTAAGACTTGTTTTGTCAGGCCAGGCGTGGTGGCTCACACCTGTAATCCCAGCACTTTGGGAGGCTGAGGCGGGCAGATAGCCTGAGGTTGGGAGTTCAAGACCAGCATGGCCACCATGGTGAAACCGTCTCTACTAAAAATACAAAAACTAGCTGGGCATGGTGGCAGGCCCCTGTAATCCCAGCTACTCAGGAAGCTGAGTCAGGAGAATCACTTGAACCCAGGAGGCAGAGGTCGCAGTGAGCCAAGATGGTGCCACTGCACTCCAGCCTGGGCAACAGAGTGAGACTCCGAATCAAGAAAAAAAAACAAAAACTTGTTTTGTTACCCAATATATGGCCTATCTTTGAGAATGATCTATGTGCTTAGGAAAAGAAAGAAAGAAAGTGTATTCTGCAGTTGCTCGATGAAATACTCTGTAAATAACTATTAGATCCATTTGGTCTATAGCGCAGATTCAGCCCAATGTTTCTTTGTTGGCTTTCTGCCTGGAAGATCTGTCCAATGCTGAAACTGCGGTGTTAAAGTCTCCAACTTTTATTATCTTGGGTCTATCACTCTCTTTAGGTTTAATAATATTTGCTTTATGTATCTTGGGTGTGTATATATTCACAATGGTTATTTATATCCTTTTGCTTAATTGATCCCTTTGTCATTATATAATGACCTTCTTTGTTCCTGCTTAAAGCCTTTGTCTTGAAATTTATTTTGTCTGGTATAAGTATAGCTACTCTTGCTCTTTTTTGGTTTCCATTAGCATGGAATATCTTTTTATGTCTCTTTATTTTTATTCTATGTGTGTCTTTATAGGTGCAGTGTGTTTTTCATAGGCAAGAGATCACTGGGTCTTTTTTGTTTTAAATCAATTCAGCCACTCTGTGTCTTTTGATTGGAGAGTTTACTCAATTTACATTCAATGTCATTATTTGTAAGTAAAGACTCACTCCTACCACTCATTTTATTTGTTTTCTGGTTGTTTTGTAGTCTTCTCTTCTTTTCCTCCTTCCTGTCTTTCTTCCTCTTAGTAAAAGATTTTCTCTGGTGGTATAATTTAAATTTTTGCTTTTTATTTTTAGTGTGTCCATTATATTTTTTTATTAGAAATTACCATGAGACTTGTAAATGCTATCTTATCACCCATTATTTTCAGCTGATAACAACTTAACTCTTCCTGCATACACAAACAAACAAGCAAAAGAAAACTAGGCCAGACTGGTGGCTCATGCCTGTAATCCCAGCACTTTGGGAGGCCAAGGCGGGTGAATCACTTGAGGTCAAGGGTTCAAGACCAGCCTGGTCAACATCGTGAAACCCTGTCTCTACTAAAAATATAAAAATTAGCCAGGCATCGTGGTGGGCACCTGTGATCCCAGCTACTTTGGGAGGCTGAGGTAGGACAATCACTTGAGGCTGGGAGGTAGAGGTTGCAGTGAGCCAAGATTGTACCACCGCACTCCAGCCTAGGCAACAGAGTGGGAGTCCATCCCAAAGAAAAAACAAAAACAAAAAAAAGACTCTGATGCATTCTTTAGTATGTTAATTGCATTTTTCAGCTCCAGAATTTCTACTTGATTCTTTTAAATTGCTTTGATCTCTTTGTTAAATTTATCTGATCGAATTCTGAATTCCTTATCTCTTTTGTCTTGAATGTGTTTCCTCAAAACAGCTATTTTGAATTCTGTGTCTGAAAGGTCATATATTTCAGTATCTCCAGGATTGGTCCCTGAGTGCCTTATTTAGTTTATTTGGTGAGTTCATGTTTTCCTGGATGATATGAACGTTTATGGATGTTTGTCAGTGTCTGGGGATTGAAATTAGTATACATTTTAGTCTTTACAGAGTCAGCCTGTTTGTACCCATCCTTCTTGAGAAGACTTTCCAGGTATTTGAAAAGACTTTGGTGTTGTGATCTTAGCATTATCTACATAAGGGGCACCCCAAGCACAGTGACACTAAATTTCTTGCAGACTCGTAGAAGTACTGCCTTGGTAGTTTATATGGTTTGGATTTGTGTCCCCACCCAAATCTCCTGTTGAATTGTAATCCCCAGTGTTGGTGGTGGGGCCCAGTGGGAGGTGATTGGATCATGGTGGCAGATTTCCCAGTTGGTGCTATTCTCATGATAGCAAGTTCTCACAAGATCTGGTTGTTTAAATGTCTGTGGCACCACCCTCTTCTCTCTCTCTCTCTCCCTCCTCCTCTGGCCACGTGAAGTGTTGGTTCTCCCCTTGCCGTCCACCATGATTGTATGTTTCCTGAGGCCTCCCCATAAGTTGCTATGCTTCCTGTACAGCCTGTGTAACCATAAGGCAATTAAACCTCTTTTCTTTGTAAATTACCAACTCTCAGGTATTTATTTATAGCAATGCAAGAACTGACTAATACAGTGGTTTTGAATAAGATCCAGAAGAATTCTTCGGATTACCAGGCAGAGATTCTGGCTCTCTTCCCTTATGTTCTCCCACACAAAAAAAAGTTTCAGCTGGGCGCAGTGAAATCCTATAATTCCTGCACTTTGGGAGGCTGAGGCAGGTGGATCACTTGAGGACAGGAGTTCCAGACCATTCTGACCAATGTGATAAAACCCCCGTCTCTACTAAAAATAAAACAATTAGCTAGCTGTGGTAGTGGGCACCTGTAATCCCAGCTACTCAGGAGACTGAGGCAGAAGGATCACTAATCACTTAAACCCAGGAGGTGCAGGCTGCAGTGAGCTGAGATAGCACTATTGCACTCCAGCCTGGGTGACAGGGAGAGACTCTGTCACAAAACAAAATTTAAAAAAAAAAGAGTTTCTCTGTGCTGAGCTGGCTGGAGCTGGGGGTAGGTTGACACAAGAAGCCCTGCAGCCGCCACCAATGGGACTGCACTGGGTCAGACCTAAAGCTAGCACAGAACTGGATCTTGCCCCAGGCATGCTGCAACCACTACCTGACTACTATCTATGTTTGCTCAAGACCCTAGGACTCTACTGTCAGCAGATGGCAAAGCCAGCCAGGCTGTCCTTCCCTTCAGGGCAGTGAATTGCCCCAGGCCCTCGGCGGGGGCGGTCCAGAGATGCTGTGCAGAAACCAGGGACTAGAGTCAAAAACCTTAGTGATCTACCTGATCTTCTACTGTGACTGAGCTGGCACTCAAACAATGAGACACAGTACTTCCCACTTGTCCCTTCTGTTACCATAGGCGGGGGAGCCTCACCCCACGGCTGCTATCACCACAGGCCCATGGGGAGTATTGCCAGATTACTGCCAGTGCTTACTTAAGGCCCAGGGACTCTTTAGTCAGCTTGCGGTGAATGCTACCAGGCCTGGTATTCACCATTCAGGGCAGTGGGCTCCCCTCTGGCCCAAGGCAGATCCAGAAATACCATCCAAGAGCCCAAACCTGGAATTGGGGACTTCAAGAGCCCACTTGGCGCTCTACCCTACTATGGCAGAGCTGGTACCTAAGCTGCAAGATGAAGTTCTGCCCCTGCAATCTTTTGTTTGTTTCCTTGTTTTGAGATAGGGTCTCACTCCAACACCCAGATTGAAGTGTGGTGGTGCAGTCATGGCCCACTGCAGCCTTGACCTCCTGGGCTTAAGTGATCCTCCTGCCTCAGCCTCTTGAGTAGCTGGGACCACAGGTGCACACCACCATGTCTGTCTTTTTTTTTTTTTTTTTTTTTTTACTTCTTCTAGAAATGAGGTTTCACCATGTTGCCCAGGCTGGTCTTAAACTCCTGGGCTCAACTGATTCTCCCACCTCAGCCTCCCAGAGTATTGACATTATAGGCGTGAGCAGAGCAGCCATGCCCAGCTGAGAAAGTTCCTTTAACTCTTCCTTCTGCTTTTCTCAGGGAGATGTAGTCTCTCACCATAGCCACCATAGCTGGAAATGTGCTGGGTCACACCTGCAGCCAACACATCTCAGAGTGTCACCTAAGACCCATGGCACATGACGGTATCGCTGCTGGTTATCCAGGGCCCAAGGACTCTTTAGTTAGGAGGTGATGGCTCCTGCTTGATCTATCCCTTCAGGGCAGTGGTTTCCCTTCTGGCCCAGAATGTGTCTAGAAATCTTTTCTGGAAGCCAGTGTCTGGAAAGGGGGCCTCAAGACTCTGCCTGGTGCCCTATCCTACTGTGGCTTAGCTGGAATCCAAGTTGAAAGACAGTCCTCTTTCCTCTTTCTTTCCTCTCTTCATGTGAAAGGAAGGGATGTCTTTCAGAGTCGTGAGCTGTGCTGCCTGGGGTTGGCGGGGGAGTGGCATAACCCCTTAGCCACCCCTGCTGGTATCTCAATAGGTTGCTACATTCCCCCCATGTCCACTGGCTCTGGGCCCAGCTCAGCACTAGGACTTGCCTAGCAGTGGCAGTCCTCATGGCCTAGACTGCCTTTCAAGTTCATTTAGGGCTTCAGAGCACTTTATCTCATGACGGTGACACTTGCTAAAACTCAGGTTCCAGCTGCTGGGGTGAGTGATTCCTCTCTGGCTAGGGCTTATCTAAATGCTCCCTCTAGGGTATCAGCTGAATTCAGCCCAGTTTGCTTTCCACTGTAACATGCCTGGTCTATGGTTCTTTACTTAAAGCAACCAAATACCAAGAGAAGTAAGAAAGAGACTGTAAGACTGAGTATGGTGAGTCATGCCTGTAATTCCAACACTTTGGGAAGCCAAGGCTGGCAAATCACTTGAGGTCAGGAGTTCCAGACCAGTCTGGCCAACATGGTGAAACCCCATCTCTGCTAAAAATACAAAAATTAGCTGGGCATGGTGGTGGGCGCCTATAGGCTCAGCTACTTGGTGCCTATATTGCTCAGCTTACACCTATAGGCTGAAGCAGAATTGCTTGAACTCATGAGGCAAAGGTGTGAGCTGAGATCATACCACTGCACTCCCATCTGGGCAACAGAGCAAGACCTCATCTCACAAATAAATAAAATAGAATAAAAAAGAAAAAGACTGTAAAAGAAAAGAAAAAAACCATATTTTTGTGTCATTAAGGGTATGTTTTTCTTACTTTTTGAAAAAGGAATCCCAACTTTCATTTTGTACCACTTGGCCTCCTAAATGATGTAGCCTGTGTTGCCTCGAATGGAAGCTTTCAAACAAGTTGCATTTTTAGGAAAGAGGAGAGCAATGAGGAAAATAGGAAGATGGGTAGGGCAGGGAGTATGTAGGCCAGGTAGCCAGGACATCATGAAGTCTTAACCTTACAGACTTCATAATGTCCTGGCTGCCAAAGGGACACATACTGATGTAGGAGAGTTGGAGAACACAGACAGAGGCAAGTAATGACAGGGGATAGTCAGCAGGGCAGTTCGATATTGAAAGTTGAATTGTGTCCAATCTAGTGTCTTCTGACCAGGCCAACAAGATGAAGGCTCCAAGTGGGACCTCATGAGAAACTAAAAGAGTGGTTCAGAAAAGTCCTACAACACGAGGACTGTTATAAATGGCAGGAAGCTCGTGATCTAAGGTTTAAGGGCCTAATACCACTGCTGACACTGGAGGAGCATGAGGGGGCTCCTCTGAATTTGGATTCTGGGTTTGCTTGACCAATAGAATATAACAGAAGTGGTCTGGGTGCGGTGGCTCATGCTGGTAATCCCAACACTTTGGGAGGCCAAAGCGGGCGGATCATGAGATCAGGAGATCGAGACCATCCTGGCTAACGTGGTGAAATCCCATTTCTATTAAATATACAAAAAATTAGCTGGGTATGGTGGCATGCGCCTGTAGTCCCAGCTACTCAGGAAGCCAATGCAGGAGAATTGCTTGAATCCTGGAGGGAGAGATTGCAGTGAGCTGAGATTGTACCACTGCACTCCAGCGTGGGCAACAGAGCAAGACTCCATCTCAAAAAAAAAAAAAAAAAATATAGCAGAAGTGACGCTACAACAATTTCTATCCCCACACAATTAGGACACTAGCAGGATCCACTTTCTGTCCCTCTGAGATGGTGGTTCTTGGAATCTATCTATTATGCCATGAAGAAATTGAAGCAGTTGGAAAAAGGGCTACATAGAAGGGAATTATGGCCTGGTGTAGTGGTTCACACCTGTAATCCCAGCACTCTGAGAGACGGTGGCGGGCAGATCACGAGGTTAGGAGTTCAAGACCAGCCTGGCCAGCATAGTGAAACCCGATCTCTACTAAAAATACAAAAATTAACCTGACATGGTGGTGCATGCCTGTAGTCCCAGCTATTCAGCAGGCGGAGGCAGGAGAATCACTTGAACCTGGGAGGTGGAGGTTGCGTGAGCCAAGATTGCACTACCTCACTCCAACCTGTGTGACAGAGTGAGACTCCATCAAAAAAAGAAAGGAAGGGAGGGAGGGAGGGAAGGAGGGAAACAAAGGAATTATGTCCCCCAGTTCATCTCTGGCTGAGTTCTCAGCAATGGTTTGTACCGTATTAACAACCATGTGAGTGAGCCATCATGGAGTGGCTCTTTCAGCTTCCAGCTGAGCTGCTCCAGTTGACACTGCATGGAACAGACATGAACCTCCCTGTTGAACCTTACTGAAATTGTAGGCTTAAGCATCAAGTAACTGACTGTTGCTTAAGGCCACTGAATTTTCACATGTTTCATTATGAGGAAACAGATAATACACTTCCCTGAATTCTACTAAGGGAAAGACAGACTTGATGTGGGGCTGCGGTTCTACCATTTCTACCTATTAGAGGTCAGTAGAGTATAGTGGTTAGGAACATAGATGCTGGAGTTATACTATTGTGATTAATACCCCCAGTTCCACTACCTTCCAGTTGTATGACTGTATGCAAGCCACTTACACTCTCTATACCTCAGTTTCTTTATTTGTAAAATAGGGATATAATGACAATATTTTGCCAAGGTTAAAGAAGATAATGGCTGGGCACGGTGGCTCATGCCTGTAATCCCAGCACTTTGGGATCACAAGGTCAGGAGTTCGAGACCAGCCTGGCCAATGTGGTAAAACGCTGTCTTTACTAAAAATACAAAAGTTAGCTGGGCATGATGGTGGGCACCTGTAATCCCAGCTACTTGGGAGACTGAGGCAGGAGAATAGCTTGAACCCAGGAGGTAGAGACTGCAGTGAGCCAAGATCATTACCATTGCACTCCAAACTGGATGATGAGAGTGAAATTCCATTTCAAAAAAAAAAAAAAGATTTTGTATTATTTTGTTAATTATGAACATTACAGATGAACTCTGGATTGTGGGAACACAGGACACAGGTATTAATTTATGCTTTTTTCTGCACATTTCTGTATTTTAACATCTCTCAAACTTAAAAAAAGTAAAAAATGTAATATGTGTTTATTATTAAAAATCTGGGAAATATAAAACAGTGAAACAGTTACCTATAATTTCACAGCCTGGAGGTAATTAATAGTAAAATGTCAATATCAACTTCATATTGAGGGGAAAATGTACTGATCTTCTAGAGATTTTATGAAGATTGAAACAGCGGCATTTGAAAGCACAGGAAAATATTTGTCCAAAGACAAAATTACAACAAATTTAGTTTAAAGATGTCATTGGGTTTTATTTGTAATTCTAGAAAACAGAATGAGTACTCTGAGGAGCTGAGCAGAGGAGATTGTTCTTTTTTTTTTTTTTCTTTGAGACAGTTTCACTCTTGTTGCCCAGGCTGGAGTGCAATGGCACAATCTCGGCTCACTGCAACCTCTGCCTCCCGGGTTCAAGTGGTTCTCCTGCCTGTCTCCCAAGTAGCACGGATTACAGGAGCCCGCCACCATGCCCGGCTAATTTTTGTATTTTTAGTAGAGACAGGGTTTCACCATGTTTTCCAGGTTGGTCTTGAACTCTTGACTTCAGGTGATCTGCCTGCCTCTGCCTCCCAAAATGCTGAGATTACAGGCATGAGCCACTGCGTCTGGCTGAGATTGTTCTTAAAAGCAGAAAAGGGCTGAAGAAAAGAGAAACATAGGAAAAAAAGGAAATAGGCCATTTCAAAGTTGTTTTAGCCGTAAAGGTTAAATCAGAGATAACTTTATCTTGCTAAAACTGGTTTGCTTAGGGATTCAGCGCTTTTCTTTTTCCTGATTTCTCAGAAGATCAGATAAACAACTTAGTTTTGGGTTAGTGCCATGGAACTTGAGCATAAGTAACTCCATTTTGATTTGGTCTGATGGGCCTAGTATGGAAGTTCAGTCCAATCCAATGGCCTCCTTTAAGTTTTATTTAATACAGGGCATGTGAAAAAAAGATATCAAATCCTTCAAATTAAGTCAGGTGACACGATGGGATAGTTAGCACAGAGGCAGAAGAGCAAAATTCTGAACAAATCACAACATTACAACACAAAAGTAATAATATACAGCACACTTTAAATTTCATATAAATGCTTCAGAACTTTGCCATTTGAATTAGCAGAACCATTCATTTTATGAAATATCCAGTTGCATAAACAAATTAAGTTTTCCTTCAGGTGTATAGATGGCAGAACACTTTTTGTAAACTTAGTTCTTCACCTTCTTTATTAGCAATAAAATTATCTCTTGGGAGGCAGAGCAAGATGGCTGAACAGAAGCCTCCATTGATTGTCTTCTCCATAGGAATACCAACTTCTGATCAGGCACAGTAGCTCACGCTTGTAATCCCAGCAATTTGGAAGGCAGAGGCAGGTAGATCACCTGAGATCAGGAGTTTGAAAACAGCCTGGCCAACATGGTAAAACCCTGTCTCTACTAAAAAAAATTTTTTTAATTAGCTGGGCATGTTGGCAGGCATCTGTAATCCCAGCTACTTGGGAGGCTGAGGCAGGAGAATTGCTTGAACCCAGGAGGCGGAGGTTGCAGTGAGCCAAGATCACACCATTGCACTCCAGCCTGGAGAACAAATCAAGACTCTGTCAAAAAAAGAAAAAAAAAAAAAAAGGAATACCAACTTCTACATCAGCAGTAGCCTAACAGTACTTACCCTGTGCCTGTGGTAGTTGTGGACAATGCAAGAAACCCCCATGCCTAGGGAAAGAGGAGGGAAGAGTGAGAAGGACTTTGTCTTGGGCCTTGGATGCCAGCTCAGCCATAGGAATCAGGTAGATTCCTAAATTTCCTTCCTGAAGTTTCAAACTTCGGACTCCCAGATGGCATCACTGAACCCACCCATGGCACCCATGGCCTGGGACTACTCGTTGCCCTGAAGGGAAGGACACAAGCCTGGCTGGCTTTGCCATATGCTGATTGTAGAGCTCTAGAGTCTTGAGCCAACATAGCCAGTAACCAGATAGTGGTTACAGCATGCCTTGGGCAAGATCCAGTATTATGCTGTCTTTAGGTCTGACACAGTGCAGTCCCAGTGGTGCTGGCCGTATGGCTGCTTGTGTTACCCCAACCCCAGCTCCTGGCAGCTCAGCAAAAAGAGAGAAACTCTTTTTGTTTAGGGGAAGGTAAGGGGAGTGAACAAGAGTCTCTGCCTGGTAATCAAGAGAATTTTTTTAGATCTTATTCAAGACCACCCAGGGGGTACATCTACAAGTCTGCAAGGATGACAGCATTACTGGGCTTGGGGTGCCCCCTAATACAGATATAACTGCAATGACCAAAAACTTAACAGCAACACCCAAGTCCCTTCAAATACCTGAAGAGAGGCCAGGCACAGTGGCTTACGCCTATAATCCCAGCACTTTGGGAGGCTGAAGCAGGTGTATCCCTTGAGTCCAGGAGTTTGAGACCAGCCTAGGCAACAAAGCAAGTTCCCCATCTCACAAATAAATTTGTAAATGAGCTGGGTGTGGTGGCTCGCACCTGTGGTCCTTGCTACTCAGGAGCATCTTTTTAAGTCTCAGACATCCAGGCTACAGTGAGCTGTGCTCATGCCACTGCACTCCAGCTTGGGTAACAGAAGGAGACCCTGTCTCAAAAAACAAAAAACAAAAAACAACAACAACAAAAAAGAGAAAGTACACAGATCCATGAAAGCTGAAATTGGAGATTGTATATGTGGAATAAGGCCAATCAGCATGATTCTGGGATTTTCTACAGAAAGAAAACCCAAATGTAGAGATAAACCTCTGAAAACAAAACCATTATTAAGGAATGATTGAGAACAGTCATTTATAATAATAAGTATGTGACAGACCAGGGAGTTTTAGAATATCCACATTTAATCAAGATTTGGTTATTATGAGATAATCAGATTTAGTTATCTTCTCAATTCATTAGCATTTCTAAAAGAAAAATACTGTAAAGAGAGTTCTTATTAGCCTAGGAATTCCCTGCAATGAGGAAAGGTAAGAGGAAGGGATAAGCAGGAACTGAGACAGCCTGAGAGAAGTGGGAACAGATGATCTCACAGACCTACCCAGTGCTGAGTAGTAGAAACTTCCCCTAAGGGTAATCTGGAAATTTGTGAGGGTGTTTTTGATTGTTACAAAGATAGGGAATCTAAATTTAGTCAACTTAACTTTGTTTAATATATAAACACTAAGTATTTCTGCCATGCCTTAAATATACATTGAATTTTCTAAGAATGCAACTACTGAATTAACTGAAGAATTGTACTTCCTTTTATGGGAAACTTTACCAAGAAACATTCAGAACTTCAGAAAATAATACCAGTAGGCTGAGGCAGGTAGATTGCCTGAGGTCAGGAGTTTGACACCATCCTGGCCAACATAGTGAAACCCTGTCTCTACTAAAAATACAAAAAATAGCCAGGTGTGGTGGCACGTGCCTGTGGTCCCAGCTACTCGGGAGGCTAAGGTGGAAGAATTGCTTGAACCCAGGAGGTGAAGGTTACAGTGAGCCGAGATTGTGCCACTGAACTCCAGCCTGGTGGCAGAGCAAGATTCTGTCTCAAAAAAAAAAAAACAAAAAAACAAAAATTAGCTGGGGTGTTGTGGTGTGTGCCTTAATCCCAGCTGCTCAGGAGGCTGAAGCAGGAGATCACTTGAACCCAGGAGGTAGGGGTTGCAGTGACGTGAGATCATGCCATTGTACTCCAGCCTGGGCAACAAGAGCAAAACTCCATCTCAAAAAAGAAAAAAAAAAAGGAAAGAATATCAGTAATAACATGTCAGCTAATTTTATTTAAGTCAATACTGTTAGAAGCAAATGCTTGTTGCTTGGTGCCAAAAAGAACTAATGCTCAAACAAAGACTTTTCTCAGCAAGGCAATTTTACTTTCTGCAAAAAGGGTGCTTTTCAGAAGCCTGATTGTCACAAGAGCACCACTAACACAAAGCAGAGGTGTTTTATCCCTGACACATTGAGTTCTTAATGCTGTGTCCTATCTCCATTGGCAGGAGCTGGACTGCACAATCTAGACTGATTATGATTGGCTAAAAACTTAAAATTTTCCTAAATAGGTAAACTCTGAATGGAGAACAAAGAAAGGAAGGGGGTTGCTTATGGGAAACTAGGAGAATAATAACATGTCCAAATAAGGAAGAGGTGTAGGCTGTAAGCCGGGAAATGCCTGAGCATGTTCAGACATGTTTGAGCAGGCTACAGGCCAGAACAAATAACTTGGTTAAAGCACAAGGACATAGAATATACTTATTCCCTTACTGTATTTAACAGCTACATAGAGCTTAACAAAGAGTTATTAGCAAAAAGCAAGGAAGCTTGAAGGTAGCTAGTTTTTAAAATAAACTATTATTTCTAACACTTATTATTTATTCTTTAACAAAAGGGAAACTTTGAAGAGGAACTTTTTTTTTACTTTTCACAGTACAGTATACCAGCTTTTGTGCACTTGTAACTTTTCAATGATTCCACATATGTGTACAGATGTATGTCTACCCCATTATGCATTCTTCTGTCTGTGTGTGTGTGTGTGTGTGTGTGTGTGTGTTTCTTTTGAGATGGAGTCTTGCTCTGTTGCCCAGGCTGGAGTACAAAGGCATGATCTCAGCTCACTGCAACCCCTGCCTCCCGGGTTCAAGTGATTCTCCTGTCTTAGCTTCCCCAGTAGCTGGGATTACAGGTGCCTGGCACCATGCCTGGCTAATTTTTGTATTTTTAGTAGAGATGAGATTTCACCATGCTGGCCAGGCTGGCCTCAAACTCCTGACCTCAGGCAATCTACCCACCTGGCCTCCCAAAGTGCTGGGATTAGAGGCGTGAGCCACTGTGCTCAGCCCCCATTATGCATTCTAGTGAAACCATGATTAAGCCTTTACACATTTAACTGTGTGTTTTATCAATTACTTACAGTTTATTTACTATAGTAAAGGGAACAACACAAATGTTTACTATTTAAAGAAACGGGAGGTGTTAGATCTGTAGAGTTGGCTGGGCCCGGTGGTTCACACCTCAAATCCTAGCACTTTAGGTGGCTGAGGTAGGCGGATCACTTGAGGCCAAGAGTTCAGAACCAGCCTGGCCAACATGGTGAAACCTTTTCTCTACTAAAAATATAAAAATTAGCCAGGCTTGGTGGCGCATGCTTGTAATCCCAGCTACTCGGGTGGCTGAGGCAAGAGAATCGCTTGAACCCAGGAAGCAGAGGTTGCAGTGAGCTGAGATCGAGCCACTTCACTCAGCCTAAGTGACAGAGCAAGACTCTGTCTCAGGGTAAAAAAAAAAAAAAAAAAAAAAAGATCTGTTGACTTGCAACCCACTGGCCTAGAGTAACAGCTTTTCACTTTGGGACCAATAGACTCCTTTCAGGATAGAATGAAAATTAGTAACAATCCCATCTACACATAAGCACAAACCTTTGCATAAACAGTCTGTGCTTTATTATGTGCAAGTGAGCCCACTCTTAGTGGGGATATTTGGAAGATGGGGTAATGAAGGAAGGCATATAAATAATAATAGAAAACTTTTTTTTTGAGATAGAGTCTCACTCCCGGTTCAAGCAATTCTCCTACCTCAGCCTCCCGAGTAGCTGGGATTACAGGCACATGCCACCACACCTGGCTAATTTTTGTATTTTTAGTAGAGATGGGTTTTCACCATGTTGGCCAGGCTAGTCTCAAACTCTTGACCTCAAGTGATCCGCCTGCCTCTGTCTCCTAAAATGCTGAGATTACAGGCATGAGCCACCAAGCCTGGCCAACTATCTCATTCTTTCTCAGTTTGTACACTGAAATCTTTTCTCTAAAATGGTTCTTGTCTGTCCCAGGACAAAATCTTAGGCATTTTCTGTAGTTTTTTTTACTGTCAGTTTCAGACAAGAAAAAAGCCAGTCTAGTCGACTAATCTACATTCCAATCTCTCACCAATTCAAGTTCTCCTTGCCTCAAGCTCAAATATATTTCATGTTTTATTGGTTGTAAGGGAGGAAGCAGAGATAAGGAACAGAAATGTCTTACACAGTTATAGTCTGGTATTGGTGTCCTCTAGATTGAACAGGTTTTAAATGCTGATTCTTTCACATAAAGAGCTCTTCTAGATACTCTCCCACTTTGAAAATTCTTTTGTAGAGATGAAGTCTCTCTATGTTACCCAGGCTGGAGTGTAGTGGCTGTTTATAGATGGGATCCTGGTGCTCTACAGCCTCCAACTCCCGGGCTCAAGGGATACTCCTACCTCAACCTCCCAAGTAGCTGTGGTGTTTCAGGGGTAGGACACCATACCCAGCCACTTTGAGAATTTCTAATGTTAAAAACCTTTCTTTTTGTACCTATCTCTCTGCTAGAGTGACCACATCCTTACAAGTGGTCTTCTTTGTGCAAATCCAGCTCCCCTACCCAAGTCCATATTTTGCTTTGGCTTATGGGTAACTCACGTATCCTCTACCCCACCAACCACTGGGTGCAGACTGTTCCCAACACAGTCCCCACCCTTAGCTCTTTTGTCAACACAGCCTTGCTGAGTCAGGTGCTGTGTGGCTTCCAAGCTTCAGAGGCAAATGTGAACCTAGCTCACTTGTTCTTCTAAAGCCCTTTGAACAGGAGGCTTGGCTAGAGAAGGGGTTAAGCTCTAGCCTCCCCTTCCCCATCGCCCAGGGCATTTGGCTAGTGGGGAGAACATCACCACACTAATATAGTGTGTGTTTGAGATTCATTTCGTTCCTTCTTAGAACCAAATTTTGACTTTTATAAACAGAGATGAGGCCATGGGTATCTTACTCCTTGTTGCACCCTCAGCATTTAGCCCAGTTCCTAAGTCAGAGTAGGTTGTATATGACTAACTGTTTAATGGACGAATTACTATGCCATTAGTAACTAAGTTTTCTTCATGTAAGTTAAAGCAAAAAACAACAGAGAAAATCTTAGGTAATTTTTCTGTTTTCGTTTTCTTTCTCTCATCCTCCAATTTTACTTTTCATTCCAATTCCTCTTTTCTCTCAACCTTTGATTCACCAACTGTGTTTCCTCAAAGTGATAGTCTTTTTTCCCCTATTCATTTTACACTTCTAGACGTCTGGCTGGATTCATCTTTTGCAGTAGAAAAGAATGCTAACTGCAAGGAGACGTCCCAGAGTCTTTCTCAGATTCCCTTTCATTATGCTGAAGTGAAAAGAGCTTCTGCTCTGGGCAATAGAGGAAAACTGGATAAAATAAATTGCTTCCTTTTCAATTATATTCCACAAAAGGGATCCTGCTTTTAAGGGAAACTTATTTATAAATAGAGCAAGTGAATCTGATTCTTCTTTGGTCTAGCCATGCTGTTGACACAAAAAGAAAGAAAAATACCAGAATTGTTAACACTTACCTTATGGGTTGTTTGTAATGGCCAGTTTCTTTACCAAAAGCTGAAGGTCTTCCTCAATAGACTTTGGAGATCATGGATGAAAGAAAACACTGCATTGTATCGTCACTTCATAGGACAAAGGCTCGTAATTTATAGGTACTCCTTAGAATGAAAATGACAGAAACCCAATACAAACTAGTGAAGAAATAAAGAAAATTTATTTGCTTCCATTACTGTGAAGTCCAGAGATGATGACTGCTTCAGGAAGGAAGGACTAGATTCAAGGACTAAAAGGATGTCAGGGCTCTGATTATTTTTGTTTCTGAGAGCTACATGGCAGACAGAATAGAAATCCCAGATTTTGTCCACTGGCGATCCCCAATTTACATCCTCTCAGTTTTAGTAACACCAGTAGAAAGAGAATGTCTTCCTGATAGCATCTGTGGCAAAGTCTCAGACAAAATTATAGTTGATCAAGCTTGAGTCACATCCTCAAATTGACACTGTGGCCATGAAGATGGTAGATTTTCATTAGGCAGGTCTAATACATATATCAACACCTTGAATTGCAGTGGTAGGGGAGAAATTAGTAGTCAGGTGGGGTCAGTCCCACTAATACACAAAATATGTTTCCTCAAGAAATCAGCATTCTGTTTTCAGAAGAAGCAAAGGTGTACTGGTCAGCACACCCAATTTTTTTTTTTTTTTTTTTTGGTAAAGTCTACACTTTAAACTTCTTCCAAGTTTGAGGATTTAAAAGACAGCAATTCCTCAGACTGCTCTGTTACCCATTTTTAAATTTTTATGTATTTATTTAATTATTTTTTTAGATGGAGTTTTGCTCTTACTGCCAGGCTGGAGTGCAATGGTACGATTTCAGGTCACTGCAACCTCCACCTCCTGGATTCAAGTGATTCTCCTGTCTCAGCTCCCAAGTAGCTGAGATTACAGGTGTGGGCCACCTTGCCCAGCTAATTATACATACATATTTTTTAGTAGAGACTGGTTTTCACCATGTTGGTGAGGTTGGTCTCAAACTCCTGACCTCAAGTGATTCACCTGCCTTGGCCTCCCAAAGTGCTGGGATTACAGGGATGAGCGACTGTGCCAAGCCTTATTTTAATATTTAATAAATTCCCCTCTCTTTAGAGGTCTAGACCTTTGAGAAGGCTCAAAAAAAAAAAAAGGAAAAAATATTTAATAAATTCTTTTCTATCAGAAATCACCTCTGGGCCAGGCACAATAGCTCACATCTGTAGTCTCAGCACTTTTTGTTTTGAGATGGAGTCTGGGCTGGGTGCGGTGGCTCACGCCTGTAATCCTACCACTTTGGGAGGCCGAGGTGGGTGGATCACCTGAGGTCAGGAGTTCAAGACCAGCCTGGCCATCATGGTGCAACCCCATCTTTTTTATAAGTTTAAAAATTTTAATACTGTTAAAAAAGTTAAAAAAAAAAAACAGAGATGGAGTTTGATTCTGTCATATAGACTGGAGTACTGGCTCACTGCAACCTCCATCTCCCAGGCTTAAGCAATGCTCCCACCTCAGCGTCCCGAGTAGCTAGGGCCACAGGCAAGCACCACCATGCCCGGCTTACTTGCATTTTTTGTGGGAGTAAAGACAGGGTTTCACCATGTTGCCCAGACTGGTCTTGAACTCCTGAGCTCAAGTGATCTTCCTGTCTAACCTTCCAAAGTGCTGGGATTACAGGCGTGAGCCACTGTGCCCAGCCTAATTCTTCAATTTTTAAGGTGGAAAAATCACTTGAGCCAGGTGTTTGAGATCAGCCTGGGCAACTTAGGAAGACCCCACCTCTACTAAAAATTGTTTTAAAAGAATAGGCTGGGTGTGATGGTGTGCACCTGTAGTCCCAGATGCTCAAGGGGCTGAAGCAGAAGGATTGCTTGAACCTAGGAGTTCCAGGCTGCAGTGAGCTGTGATTGAAATACTGTACTCTTGAGACCCTGAATCAAAAAAAAAAAGAAAAAGAGAGAGAGGGAGAGACAGAGAGAGAGAGAGGGAGGGAGGGAAGGAGGAAAGGAAGGAAGGAAGGGAAGGAAGGAAGGAAAGGAAGGAAGGGAAAGAAAGAAATAATCTATTTCTAATAAAAATCACTAATACTCTGATTTACAAGCACTTTTTATTTTTTTATTTTTATTTCATTTTATTATTTTATTATTTGAGATGAGATCTTGCTGTGTTGCCCAGGCGGGAGTGCAGTGGTAAGATTTCAGCTCACTGAAGCCTCCACCTGATTTCAAGTGGTACTCCTGTCTCAGCCTCCCAAGTAGCACAGATTATAGGCACCTGCCACCATGCCCAGCTAATTTTTGTCGTTTTAGTAGAGACAGAGTTTTTCCATGTTGCCCAGGCTGGTCTTGAACTTCTGACCTCAAGTGATCTGCCCACCTTGACCTCCCAAAGTGCTGGGATTACAGGTGTCAGCTACCAAGCCAGGCCTTATTTTATTTTTTATTTTTTTTATTTTTTCATTTTTTTGAAACAGTCTGTCTCTGTTGCTTGGGCTGGAGTACAGTGGCACGATCTTGGCTCACTACAACCTCCACCTCCCGGGTTCAAGCGATTCTCCTGTCTCAGTCTCTGGAGCAGCCTCTGGAGTAAGCACCACTATGCCTAGCTAATTTTTTTTGTTTGTATTTTTAGTAGAAACAGGGTTTCAGCATGTTAGCTATGCTGGTCTCGAACTCTTACCCTCAAGTGATCCACCTGCCTCAGCTTCCCAAAATGCTGGGATTATAGGTGTGAACCACTGCGCCCAGCCTATAAGCACTTTTAAACATTTCCCTTTTTTTTGGCATCTTTTTTATTTTTTATTTCTCAGCTCAAGTGATCTTCCTACTTTGGTCTCCCAAAGTGTTGGGATTACAGGCATGAGTCACCGTGCCCAGCCTGGAATCTTGATGGAGCTATCAAACAGTTGGGACAAACTTTAGTAACTTTATGGCTTGGGAAGATGAAAAACTAGAAAGAAGAAAGGAGGGAAGAGACACAAGTAGATGCCAAGTAGCTGTAAAAATGAAGAAGTGACAATCATAGTCTTAGTTATTATTAGGGTAAATGCCAGCTATGTAGGACAAAGACTTCCCTAGTAACACTGAATAATACTGACAAGCAAAGGAAGCAACCCTTTATTATCCACTGGAACACCAAAACAGGAATAGGAAATCCACAGATAATCCAAGCATTTCATTTTAATCATGCTTCCAGCTTCTTTCCCAAGTCTTTAAACAACATTTTGATAAGCACAAAAAATATTCTATTTGAGTTTCAGTTCCTGTTTTTTCCCTGCCAATTTTGCGACATAAGTGCTAATAAAAAAGAAAAGCTAAGAACCTTTACTGTTCACTAAATGGATCGCTGCTGAAAAAAGAATAGGGATATAGATGGGGGAGGGTGAGATGACTATAAAAAACTTTGAATAAAGTGGAGATTTAGTGATCCATAGGTTATTTTATATATAATTGGGCAGCAGTGTTATGCACAAAATTTATTATTATTTTTCTTTTTTTGTACAAGATTTATGTATAAGGATATTCATCATAATATTAGCTTTAAATGCAAAAAATTTAAAACAGCCTAAATGTCCATTGACATGAAATCAATTATTTAAATCAATATTGATGCAATTGTACTATGGAATACCGGGTAGCCATTACAAGTAATAATGCAGATTTACAATCTTTTTCAGCTTTTTTTTTTTTTTGACACAGAGTCTCGCTTTAACAGCCAGGTTGGAGTACAGTGGCACGATCGTGGCTCACTGCAACCTCTGCCTTCTGGGTTCAAGGAATTCTCCTGCCTCAGCCTCCTGAATAGCTGGGACTAGAGGTCCATGCTACCATGCCTGGCTAATTTTTGTATTTTTAGTAGAGATGGTGTTTCACCATGTTGGCCAAGCTGGTCTTGAACTCCTATCCTCAAGTGATCTGCCCAGCTCAGCCTCTCAAAGTGCTGGGATTACAGATGTGAGCCACCCTACCCTGCCTTTTTTTTTTGTTTAAGACGGAGTCTAGCTCTGTTGCCCAGGCTGGAGTGTAGTGGTGCAATCTTGGCTCACTGCAACCTCTGCCTCCCAGGTTCAAGTATTCCTGCCTCAGCCTCCTGAGTAGCTGGGATTACAGGAGCATGCCACCATGCCCAGCAAAGTTTTGAATTTTTAGTAGAGACAGGGTTCCATCATGTTGGCCAGGCTGGTCTTGAATTTCTGGTCCCAAGTGATCCTCCCACCTTGGCCTCCCAAGGTGTTGAGATTACAAGTGTGAGCCACTGTGCCTGGCCGGATTTACAATCATTAACCTGCAAAGATGGTAACAGCATATTCCTAAGTAAAAAAAAAAAAAAAAAAATTATTAAAAGTTATTTGACCATAATCTCAATTTTGTATTAGCCATCTAGATGAGAGTTTTGTAATCTACAGAATGTTTGGGATGAACAATCCTTTGTTGTGTTGAAAATTGCAGGATGTTTAGCAGTATCATTGGTCTCTATTTACCAGCATCCACCCAGTTGGCCAACCGAAAATGCCTGTAGACATCACCAAATATCCTCTGGGGAGCAAAATTGCCCAGGTTGACACCACTCATCTAGATGGATATATTTGTTATGAAAGGAATTCTGACTGGACTCTTTTTTTTTTTGAGACAGAGTCTTGCTCTGTCACCCAGGCTGGAGTGCAGTGGTGCTGTCTCCGCCCACTACAACCTCGTCTCCCAGGTTCAAGCGATTCTCCTGCTTCAGCCTCCTGAGTAGCTGGGATTACAGGCACATGCCACCACGCCCAGCTAATTTTTGTATTTTTAGTAGAGACGGGGTTTCACCACATTGGCCTGGCTGGTCTCGAACTCCTGGCCTCAAGTGATCTGTCTGCCTCAGCCTCCCAAAGTGCTGGGATTACAGGCGTGAGCCAATGCACCCAGGCAATGGAACTCTTTTGATAACCTCATAAGCAATTTCCTAGATTCCAGCCTCAATTTTCTTCAATTCATCCTCCAATTTATTTCCACAGTATTTTTATTAAATGTAAATTTGATTGTATCACTTTTCCATTTAAATTAGCCAAAGGCAAGCTGGGCACAGTGGCTTCCACCTGTAATCCTAGCACTTTGGGAGGCCGAGGAGGGCAGATCACCAGAAGTCAGGAGTTCAAGACCACTCGGCAACATGGTAAAACCCCGTCTCTATTAAAAATACAAAAGCCGGGCGCGGTGGCTTACACCTGTAATCCTAGCACTTTGGGAGGCTGAGGTGGGCGGATCACCTGAGGTCAGGAGTTCGAGACTAGCCTGACCAATATGGTGAAACCCCATCTTTAAAAAAAAAAAAAGAAAGAAAAAAATACAAAAATTAGCTGGGCATCGTGTCACATATCTGTAATCCCAGCTACTTAGGAGGCTGAGGCAGGAGAATTGCTTGAACCCAGGTTGGGGTTGCAGTAAGCCGAGATCATGCCACTGCACTCCAGCCTGGGCAACAGAGCAAGACTCTACATCAAAAATAAATAAATTAATTAATTAATTAACCAAAGGCTTCTTCTCTTGTACAGAAAAAAAGTCAAAATAACTTCTAATAGCATAAAGACCCCTTAAGACCAAGATGTCACCCACAGTTTTACCTTCCTTTTATCACCATCCATGTTGTAAGCTATTACTGATTGTGTCTCTCCTCTGTTCTTTGTTCTTTCTCTCTAGACTCAACCTCTTACTGTTGTTCTCTCTTCCAAATTTTTCCACTGTATGTTATTGGAATCTTAATTTCCTGGGCCATTACAAAGGTATGACTCAAGAGTAGAACTTTTTTTTTTTTTTTGAGATATATTCTCGCTCTGTCACCAGGCTGGAGTGCAGTGTCACAATCTCGGCTCACTGCAACCTCTGCCTCCTGGGTTCAAGCGATCGTCCTGCCTCAGCCTCCTGAGTAGCTGAGATGACAGGTGCCTGCCACCACACCCAGCTAATTTTTGTATTTTTAGTAGAGATGGGGTTTCACCATATTGGCCAGGCTGATCTCAAACTCCTGACCTTGTGATCCACCCGCCTTGGCCTGGGCTTACAGGCATGCTGGGATTACAGGCGTAAGCCACCTCGACCAGCCAAGGGTAGAACTTTTTTAAGCCAATAATCAGCATTAATTCAGCAGAAAGATCTCTCAGCAGATTCCAACACTGACTACAAGATGAAGTGAAACCTTATCCTTTCCTGAATTATTAGCACTACATAAGCTACCTATTTCCAAATAAGACAACTGGAGGCAAAAGGGAAATCTCCTAAGATTGACTGAGGTTAACACTGGAGAATACAGCTTATTGTGAAAATTTCACCGAGTTTCATTTCTTGCTGACTTCAGTTTGTGATCTGAGATTCATACTATGTGTCTCCATAGATATAGGAAAACAAAACAAAACAAACCAAGGTGTTTTTTCTACTGTCTCACTCAACACGACTAGACTAAAGACTTCTGTGACCCGTGGTCATGAAGAAGTGTGTGGAGATTTCTCCCTACCAACAACCAATCAATTCTGTCATGGAATCTTCAGGGGACACCAGTGTCCTTCCATTCAATTCTCACCCTGTCTACCTGGTCATTTTATCTGTGCTTCTGACCTCCTGGCTGCCTATAAATCTGAGTTCCCATGGCCCTCTCCTTGAGTTTGATTAATTTGCCAGAGTGATTCACAGAACTCAGAGAAACACTTACTTATGTTTACTGGTTTATTATAAAGGATATTACATGGGAATCAGTAAGGGGGAAGAAGCTTCTGAGACCTCTTTGAATACACCACTCTCCAGGAGCCTCCACATGTTAAGCTGTTCAGAAGCTTTTTAAAACTTTTACTTTTGGAAAATAAAAACAACAAACAAAAAACTTGTCAGCCAGGCACGGTGGCTCATGCCTGTAATCCCAGCACTTTGGGCAGCTGAGGCAGGTGGATCAACTGAGATCAGGAGTTTGAGACCAGGTTGGCCAATATGGTGAAACCCCATCTCTACTGAAATACAAAAATTAGCCGGGCATGGTGGCAAGTGCCTGTAATCCCAGCTACTTGGGAGGCTGAGGCAAGAAACTCACTTGAACCCAGGAGGTGGAGGTTGCAGTGAGCCGAAACTGAGATGCCACTGCACTCTAGCCTGGGCAACAGAGTGAGACTTTGACTTTGGGTTTTTATGGAGGCCTCATTACATGGGCATGATTAAATCATTGGCTTTTGGTGCTTTGGTGATCAACTTAACCTCTAGCCTCCCTGGAGGTTGAAGGGTGAGGCTGGAAAATCTCAACCCTCTAACTACAAGGTGGATTCCCTCTGCAACCAATCCCATCCTAAGGCTATCCAGGAATACCCAGCCATCAGTCAATTTACTAGCATACAAAAAGTCACTTACCAGTTTAGAGATTTCAAGGATTTTTAGAGTTGCATGCCAGGAAGCTGGGACAAGACCAAATATGCATTTCATAATATCACAGTGTCCCAAACTTAACTCATGATTTCTGTCTTCCATCTAACTTGTTTTTGGGCCTCAGTTAACTCGCCATTAACAGCCACCCAAGTGCCTAAATTAGAAACTGAGTGTCATCACTGACATTTTTTTCTGCCTTGTCTTCACAAACATTTGAAACATCACATTTTCTGAGTTCTATATCTTATTCTTGAATCGATTCATGTTGTTCCACCACTCTCTGCTCATTCACTTATTAACTCATTCAATTCCCCATGAAACCTAGAGTGCAGTGGGTGAGGCAGGTATTAAATAAATAATCTTATTTTATTTTATTTTACTTTATTTTGAGACTGGGTTTCACCATGTTGGCCAGGCTGGTCTTGAACTCCTGATCTCAGGTGATCTGCCTGCCTCGGCCTCCCAAAGTGGTGGGATTACAGGCGTGAGCCACCGCGCCCGGTCAATGATCTTATTTTAAAATGTTTCTTTTTTTTTTTTTTTTGAGACGGAACTTCCTCTTGTTCCCCAGGCTGGAGTGCAATGGCTCTATCTGCCTCCCAGGTTCAAGTGATTCTCCTGCCTCAGCCTCCTGAGTAGCTGGGATTACAGGCACCCACAACCACACCCAGCTAATTGTTGTATTTTTAGTAGAGACAGGATTTCATCATGTTGGCCAGGCTGGTCTTGAACTCCTGACCTCTGGTAATCTGTCTGCCTTGGCCTCCCAAAGTGCTGGGTTACAGGTGTGAACAACTATGCCCGGCTAAGTAAACTTACAAATTATTAATAACTTTAATTTATAATTATGATCAGTGCAATAAGGGACAGTAGGGGAACTAGGTAATCAGTACAGCTGTCTATAAAAGTGACATTTAGGCTGAGACCTAAAAGCTTGTAAGAGCTGGTGACACAAAGTGGAAGAGTACATGTGTTTCAGGCAGAAGCAATACTGTGCGTGATGATTTTCATCAGGGATAATCATGGTGTGTGGGAAAAACTGAAAGGAGGCCAGGGCAGTCCCAGCCACCATCATCTTTCACCTGGATTACTGCAATAGGTTCTTAGCTTCTTTCTCTTCCTGTAGTCTCATTTTCCTTACCGCTTTTTCCAGGGGATCACAAAAAGGCTCTTTTGAAAGCATGAATCCAATCATAGACTTTCCAAAGCCTTCAGGATAAACATCTAATCTTCCTAGCACAGTGTTGAGGCCCTTGTGATGCTATCTCAACCCTCTCTGGGTTCCCAGCAGCCTAGGTAATAACAGTTACTTCTCATCTTTGTAAATGCCTTGCTGTGGGTTATTTTATTTTTTTTGAGAGAGACTCTTACTCCGTCACCCAGGCTGGAGTGCAGTGGCATGATCTTGGCTCACTGTAATCTCTGCCTCCCAGGTTCAAGTGATTCTTCTGACTCAGCTTCTCAAGTAGCTGGAATTACAGGAGTGCGCCACTACACCCAGATCATTTTTGTATTTTTAGTGGAGATGGGATTTTTCCATGTTAGGCTGGTCTCCAACTCCTGACCTCAGGAGATTTGCCTGCCTTGGCTTCCCAAAGTGCTAGGATTATAGGCGCGAGCCACCTTGCCCAGCCCCTTTGTGGCATACTTTCATCCTTGTGCTTGTAGTTATGCAACAGTTTCTACCTGGAAGGCCCCTGCCTCCTGGAATTCTGTTCAATTTGCCAGACTTAGCTTTTAAAGCTTTTTCTTGAAAAGACATCCCACAGTATCCTGTACATGCCTCTCTAATAGCACCTAGCAAAACATCTTGAAATGTATTCACTTGACAAATATTTATTGAGTGGCTACTATTGCTATGTACTGTAGGGTACAGCAGTGAACATAGATATTATGTCAGTTTTATCCCTCAGGTGGTAGGAATTTGGAGGCAGGAACTATATCCTAATCATTTCTGTATCCGCAACAGATAGCACAGCAACAGCACCTAACATGAAATAAATCTGAATTGAACTGACCTAGGATTCAAGCCTAGGTCTGTTTAAATCCAAAGCCCACGCTCTTTCCAATACTATGTGGAAACCATATTAATCTGAGTCTATTGAAGTGAAAATAGTAGCATTCTTAAGACAAACTGTAGGGTAGCTTGAGCAGTGGGTCATTGAGCCCAGAAGTTCAAGATCAGCCTGGGCAACACGGTGAAACCCAGTCTTTATAAAAAATACAAAAACCACCGCACTCTAGCCTGGGCCACAGAGTGAGACCCTGTCTCAAAAAAATAATAGCAAAAAAAGTTTAATTTTGAAGTAGAGTAGGACCTTACTTCTAACATACACTTTTGCTTGATTTTTTTTTTGAGACAGGGTCTAACTTTGTCACTTAGGCCGCAGTGCAGAGGTGCGATATCCACTCACTGCAGCTTCCTTGACCTTCGAAGTTCAAGCAATCCTTCTATTTCTGTCCCCCAAGTAGCTGGGACTCCAGGCACAGGCCACCATGCCCTGTTAATTTTTGTATTTTGTGTAAAGACAGGGTTTTGCCATGTTGCCCAGGGTGGTCTCAAACTCCTGAGCTCAAGTCATCCACCAGCCTCGGCCTCCCAAAGTGCTGGGATTACAAGCATGAGCCACTACACCTGGACTGAATTTTTTAAAAAGCTGGTTAGTGTGAAAGCAAGTCCTAGTCTCACTGAAGTTGAAGTGATCTATGACAACAGTAGTTCTGAAACTTAAATCTCAATACTAGATACCAAAATGAGAAATCTTTAAAAAAAAAATATTTCTTAGGGACCGGGCGCGGTGGCTCATGCCTGTAATCCCAACACTTTGGAAGGCTGAGGCGGGCGGATCGCGAGGTCAAGAGATCGAGACCATCCTGGCCAACATGGTGAAACCCCATCTCTACTAAAAATACAAAAAATTAGCCAGGCGTGGTGGTGCTTGCTTGTAGTCCCAGCTACTCGGGAGGCTGAGGCAGGAGAATTGCTTGAAACTAGAAAATGGAAGTTGAAGTGAGCTGGGATCCTGCCACTGCACTCCAGCCTGGTGATAGAGTGAGACTCTGTCTCAAAAAAAAAAAAAAATGTTTCTTAGAATAGAGACAGGGTCTCATTATGCTGCCCAGGCTGATCTCAAACTCTTGGGCTCAAGGGATTCTCCTGCCTCAGCCTCCTAAAGTGCTAAGATTGTAGATGTGAGCCACCCAGCGCAGCCCAAAATGAGAAATCTTTAGTTTTAATTTGATCTCCATTTTCTTTGATTGGCTTTTGACCATGTCATTTAGCTTGTCTGTATCCCTATATGCTCATTAGGCAATTAGACTCAATATTTTAAGAAGTATTAATTCATGGCTGGGCGTGGTGGCTCACGCCTGTAATCCAAGCACTTTGGAGGCCAAGGCAGGTGGATCACCTGAGGTCGGGAGTTCAAGATCAGCCTGACCAACACGGTAAAACCCTGTCTTAAAAATAAATAAATAAATAAAATAAAAAAAGAAATATTAATTCATTTAAGTAGAGTCGTTGGGAGGGTTGCCAATTAGCTGCACTGGGAAGCTACGAATTCAATCAAGTTTCTGAAAGATATGATGGATTTCCTTTCCTAAAATGGACAACCAAAGTTAAAAGTGGAGGATGCTATGCAAAACTGAACTTGGAAACCTAAGAGAATAAATAATAGGGAAATTCCACCACCTGTGTTTGCCCTTCTCTTCAATCATTCATTGGCCATACTTCATTCCTTTCACTCCAGAGTATATTAGACAGAAACAGGAAGTTGGGGTTGCAGTGTATGTTGCCATATCTAGAGGATATAACAAACAGAATACTCCTAAGCCCTGTCCCACATGTTTATTGTACACAGAAGTAGCCCAGTGCTGGACTGGGTTTCTCCTTGTGTCACCCAGTCTTAAACAATGTGCAGGGAGTCAACTATACCTCCAGGGTTCCCTGTATTCTTTTCTATTTCCAGAGATGCAGGATATAACCCATTGAAATAGACCACAACTTTTTTTAAAAATTTTTTTTTTAAAGACGGGGTTTCACTATGTTGGTCAGGCTGGTCTTAAACTCCTGACCTCAGGTGATCGACCACCTTGGCCTCCAAAGTGCTTGGATTATGGGCGTGAGCCACCACGCCCGGCCCACAACTCTTTAAGAACAATAAAATGTATTCTTCACCTTACCTACAAGAATTTACACGTTTATATTCTTGCTGTAGGTTCAAAATAATAAATGCCACTTACAGAGGCAGTGTTTTGAAAGCAACATATTGGAAAGAAAATTTAAAAATTGTTGCTGGTAATTGTGAACATGTTGGGTGTTATTGCATATCTCCTAGTACAGAGGGAGAGGCACAGAGGTGGAAGTGCCAATTAGGGAAACTGGGCCACCCATAACTGGAGCAGTGAGGAATATTTGTCAACCCATGCGTCTCTTTGGATTAAGAAGCATGTAGTAAGTCTGGGTGTGGTGGGTAATACCTTTAGTCCTAGCACTTTGGGAGGCTGAGGCAGGAGGACTACTTGAGCTCAAGAGTTTGAGCTGGGCAACAAGACCCTGTCTCTACAAAAAAAAAAAAAAAAAAAAGGATCTCCTGAGCCTGGGAAGTCAAGGCTGCCATGAGTTGTGATCATGCCATTGCACTCCAGCCTGGTTTACAGAATGAGACCCTGTATAAATAAAAAACAAACAAAAATTCATTGGCTAAAGAAGTGTTAGTTCTCCTCCCTTAAACTACTATAATGCTATGTGCATTAACAGATTAAAATAATCTATTATGTGATAAAGTCCCTTGTTTAGATTTCACTAAATAAATAAAATAATGGAAAACATGTTACTGGTTGGACACAGGTCCTTGTATTTATTAAGTAGCTTTATTTTTCTTTTCTTTTTTTTGAGATGGAGTCTAGCTCTGTCACCCAGGCTGGAGTGCAGTGGCGTGATCTCGGCTCACTGCAACCTTCGCCTCCTGGGTTCAAGCGATTCTCCTGCCTTAGCCTCCTGAGTAGCTGGGATTACAGGCACACGCCACCATCCAGGCTAATTTGTATATTTTTAGTAGAGACGATGTTTCACCACAATAGTCAGGCTGATCTCAAACTCCTGACCTCCTGATCCACCCTCCTTGGCCTCCTAAAGTGCTGGGATTACAAGTGTGCTTTGTTTCTTAAAATTTTTTTTTTAGTCCCCTCAGAGTGGACACAGATATAGGTTTTTTTTTTTCTGTAATTAGAAAAGTAGGCCAGGCACAGTGGCTCATGCCTATAATCCCAGCACTTTGAGAGGCCATGGTGTGTGGATCACCTGATCCTGGATTGAGTCCAGGAAGCAGAGGTTGTAGTGAGACAAGATCACGCCACTGCACTCCAGCCTGGGTGACAGCAAGACTCCATTTGAAAAAAAAGTAATACATGCTCTTATCGAGTATGAAGAATAAAGAACTTCTATTAGAAATAAGCATTGTTAACATTTTGTGTCTAGTTTGTCAAAACTTTTCCTTTGATAATACTTTTTTATTTGACAATAAAGGGATATTACATACACAGTTTTGTAATCTATCTCTCATTTTTCTTTTTTTTTTTTGAGATGGAGTCTTGCTTTGTCATCCAGGCTGGAGTGCAGTTGCTCCATCTTGGCTCACTGCAACCTCTGCCTCCCGGGTTCAAGCAATTCTCTTGCCTCAGCCTCCTGAGTAGCTGGGATTACAGGCGCGCACCACCATGCCTGGCTAATTATTATATTTTTAGTAGAGACAGCGTTTCAGCATGTTGGTCAGGCTGGTCTTGAACTCCTGACTTCGTGATTCGCCCGCCTCGACTTCCCAAAGCATTGGGATTACAGGCGTGAGCCTCTGCGCCTGGCACATTTTTCTTAATAGTATGTTGTAAGCATCTTTTCATGTGACCATCTTTTTATAAATATGATTGTTAATGGCTTCATATTCCACTCTATGGATGTAATATAATTTAGTCAATTTCTTTATTTTTAGACATTTAGGCTGTTTCTCTTTTTGTGTGTGGTTTTCTCTTTCATTTTCTTTTCTTTTTTTTTTTTTTTAAGGCTAGTCAAGTGAAACAGTGGGAGTGGAGAAGGAACAAAAAAATCTGTAACCAGTTGTGATTAATTAGTTGAAAACACCACTGCACTTGGACCAGCCTATTTTTTCTGTCAGATTTTAAACAAGTTATCAATGAACAGCTTCATAAATTCTTGGACACCTTTCCTATTATTTTATTAAAATAAATTCCAAGATGTAAAATAACTGCTTAAAGGGTATCTTAAAGACTTTAACATTTTTATGAAAGCCAAATTATCTTCCAGAAAGGCATGCTCATATCAAGAGTTTCATTCTTGATATGGTTAATGCAAGTAAGTGCCTAGTCCTTATATCCTTTTTTTTTTTGAGACACAGTCTCACAGTCACCCGGGCTGGAGTGCAACGGTGTGATCTTGGCTCACTGCAACCTCCACCTCCCAGGTTCAAGTGATTTTCCTGTTTCAGCCTCCTGAGTAGCTGGGATTACAGGCTCCAACCACCATGCCCGGCTAATGTTTTGTATTTTTTTTCTTTTTTTGAGACGGAGTGTGAGAAGTAGAAAAATTATTCTTCAAAGTTTCCATCTTAAGGTCTGAAAGGATAATAATTTCTTACTCCAAAACTCTCTATCCACTATTAGCTCCTAAAAGCCCCTATACTTTTCCAGTTAGCTGCTTTAGCCTACTCAGGCAAACCTCGACAGGCCTGGGCAAGTCTCAGCCCATAGTTCATGCCATTCCTTGTTTGGAAGCACTTCCGTGACCATCTAGTGAGCAACTTCCTTTTTCTTTGTTCTCTCTTTCCCTAACCTATTTAGGAAAGTCTTAAGCTGTTAGCCAATAGGGTCAAGTACAGAATGTGAGGTCCCATTCCAGCCAATAAAAACCAGACACAGCAGCAGGGTGGACATGTCAGATTATAAATAATCCTGACTCCTTTGTCCAAGTGTGCTGTCATGCTCTTGCAGCAAGACTGCTATCAGGGGCCACCCTTTCTGCATAAAGTAAAACTGTCCCCTTTGTCTCAGTGTTGATCCTTTTTGGAATACCGATAACCCATTTCCAACACGTAGTTTCACTCTCGTTGCCCAGGCTGGAGTGCAATGGCACCATCTTGGCACATTGCAACTATCTTGGCACACTGCAATCTCCACCTTTTGGGTTCAAGCGATTTTCCTGCCTCAGCCTCCCGAGTAGCTGGGATTACAGGCATGCGCCACCATGTCCAGCTAATTTGGTATTTTTTGTTTGTTTTTTTCTTTGAGACTGAGTCTCACTCTGTTGCCCAGGCTGGAGTGCAGTGGTGCAATCTCAGCTCACTGCAACCTCCGCCTCCCAGTTTCAAGTGCTACTCATGCCTCAGCCTCCTGAGTAGCTGGGATTACAGCTGTGTGCCACCATGCCCAGCTAATTTTTGTATTTTTAGTAGAGATGAGGTTTCACTATGTTGGTAAAGCTGGTCTTGAACTCCTGACCTCAGGTGACCTGTCTGCCTCAGCCTCCCAAAGTGCTGAGATTAGAGCTGTGAGCCACCGCATCCAGTCTAATTTTGTATTTTTAGTAATTTTATTTCTCCATGTTGGTAAGGCTGGTCTGGAACTCCCATCCTCAGGTGATCCACTGGCCCTGGCCCCCCCAAGTGCTGGGATTATAGGTGTGAGCCACTGCACCTGGCTGACTTTGTATTGAGACAAGGTCTCCTCTGTCACCCAGGCTGGAGTGCAGTGGATGCTGAGGTACGAGAATTACTTGAACCCAGGAGGCAGAAGTTGCAGTGAACCAAGATCGCACCTCCGGAGTAGCTGGGACCACAGGGGCCTGCCACTATGCTCAGCTAATTTTTGTATTTTTAGTAGAGAGGGGGTTTTGCAGTGTTGGTCACCAGACCTCATGATCCTCCTGCAGTGTTGGGATTATGAGCGTGAGCCAACATGCCTGGCCTGCCCTTAACTTTTTAAGAATGGGTGTTGGTTATCTTTTCCTTAATAATTTGTAAGAGTTCTTTATATTTTATTATACAAATAAAATATACGCTAAGCATAATAACCGAATTTATATATATTAACTTGCTTGTGATATATTACAATTGTTTCTCTATTTCACTATTAGTTGTTTGACTTTATAGTGTCTTCCGTCACATGAAAGGCACAAATTGGCCGGGCGTGGTGGCTCACGCCTGTAATCCAAGCACTTTGGAGGCCAAGGCGGGCGGATCACCTGAGGTCAGGAGTTCAAGACCAGCCTGACCAACATGGTGAAACCCCGTCTTTAA